>JASANE010017208.1:0-17096 GCA_030248225.1 Trileptium ribeirensis
TCGTATGGGCATTGCGTCTGGGAAGTGCGCAGTGCAGCAGCGTCACGTCGATATTACATATGTATTCATGTGCCAATTTCGTTCGCTTGTTTGCGTTTACGTAAGCTTTCAAGCGGAACAGCTTTAGCCACACGTCGTTAAGAATACTGCAAAACCATATTTACCAGTTATTGGAAGTGTGGACTGTAAGCCATAAGCCAATAATACATAATCATACAAGGACAGAGGTGCGAAAATCCACGTAGGAGGGTAGCGGAGTCCCAGGAGGCTGAAATATTTGACGTGCGCGGAAGGTGTGCCTACGCGCTGAGGGGGGGCGTAAAAGACCTATCTGTCTGGCGCCCACGGCGTCTCAAGGTTAGAATGGGCGACCAGTCAGAGAAGGGGGGCAGGAGACTTAGGAAGAGAAGAGACAAGAGTCTTAGTGTTGCATAGGACTCAGAACGCGGAGTGTAATCCATCCTACCCTTCATGAGCATGCATGTTCATTATGTTAACTGCAAAACATATTGATATCCATTATAACGATTATTAAGCTCTATCACTATTGATTTCTGAGGCTATTCATTTTCTGAATCAACATGACATAATTTTTCGTGCTATAATATATTTATAAAGGCGCATCAGTCGTCCAATTTCCGACTTGCCTGAAAAGTTTACTTCAAATATTAATATTATTTGAAAAAATCAACTATGCAAAAACAACTGCGGAATGATAAACCTTGCATCAAGCTATGCAATAAAAGCAGCCATATGTTAACCACCAAATGTCCTGGACCATACAGTGTCGATGTTATCACCTCTACCTTAGGGCGGCCGCCCCCAATTAGGCTTTCACTCCACGAACTCAACTGTTAAGGCTTTTGGATTTATATATTTTGGAAAGATATCAAATTGAGCCAACACTTATCACATCGTTCCAGTCGGTTAAATTTTAATTCTCTGTGGGCAATAAAAGCAGCCATATATAAACCGTCAAGAGTTGTGACTCGCGCAGTGCCAATTTTATATTCCTACACGTAAAGGAAGCCTCACCTTCCAGGGGCCTCACTCCACGGTTTCAATTAAAACTTTTGGGTAATTTGTTTGGGAAAATTATCTAATTCAACAAACTATATTATTTCAATCGGTTTTATTTTAATGTTCTGTCAGCCATATGAGCTCTACCTCGCTCAGATTACTGTATGATAACTCATCCACTCTTGAAATATTCGCACAGTGTAAACAACTATTGTACTATGAGAATTTCAGGAATATTATATAACACATGAAATCTCATAACCCATGGTAAAATACGTAGAAACCACGCAAAAAATTTACAATGCCACGAAAATGCAGATATTGTGTACATTTATATAGGTTCGAAAATTTGGCGAATGACCTTGGAGCTACGCAGGAATGCTTTAAACACAGGAAAATTTTGCCACAGCACGCTATATGCACGAACTGTGTCGGATCAAGATTTTCGCTCTAAAATATTTCCTGTATTTTAAAATCAACGTAAAATGTAATCTTTATTCGAGAATTTTAGTGGAAGATCTTTCAGTCGCTCGACCCTTGAACCTATCCAAGAAAAACTTTAGTAGAACCTTGTAATTTGATATTGGTTCGTCTGTAGAGTGTTGTCGCACTTGGAATATCAGCCCTAAGGATGAGAATGGATAGATCAATTGCGTTACCTAATTTCGTTATATAGTGTACAATTCGAAGGTGCATATGTGAACCGAGTTAAGTCTGAAATAATAGTTCAAGTGCGGGAATAAATTTGATATTAGTTTAAGCAGAGTTCGCCATTGAATAGTGCCTGTTAGTGTCCGATGAAACAAAACGCTGTATTCGATAGCCATAGAATTCGTGCTCTAATCAAATGCTCACAAGTTCATGAAAGCAAACAGTTAGTGAACATAGGTCTGCTATACACCCATGGTACACTGTGTGCGTCTTGGCAAAACAATGAGATAAACCTGCTAAAGTTAAATAGGACTGTGAGTTGCCAATCAAACCAAACCCGTGCCATTTAGACACTGCCAATCCTTCTACCGGAAAAAGTTATTACGTAAAATCTAACATGAGGGTGGACAAACTCATAGCTGTAGTAATAGGCAAGACGCTTTCTATTGATAAACAGCATATTCGGTAACTCCGAAAATCATTTACATCCCTAGTCAGACACTCCACATTTATATTATATATACGCTTGGCTATCGTCAAGCCGTGAGTTAGATCTTCGATTTACAGCCAGTGCGCTAGACAGACACCAAACTTCTGGGATGACGTACAAAAAGTTTGGTCAAAATGTCCCGTCGGTACGTGCGTTGCTGTTGACACCGAAATAACTTGTTCTGAAAACGTGGTGCAGATCTATTCTTAATCGGCTAGCTTAAGATAAAATTTACCAGGGGTAACCATATAGGCAAAAGCTGTATTATGAGAATTATGAACATCATTAATACGATGTTGCAACTGACGTACCAAAAGAACGATAAACGATGAATATCTAACAACGATAATGCCATAAAGAAATTGAATAGAGTGATCCCCGCCCGTGAGACCATGCAAATTATTTCAAGTACATTTTTAGGCTTTTTTGAGTGAGATATTGGAATGACGAGTCGATCTTACTACATATATATAGGCCTAGGGGTTGAGTCTCACCAGGGACCTATGATGAATTATACCACAAAACTTGCCACGCGGACTGCGAAAAGCACAAACGCTTAGTAATTCCCACCTGTGACCTGACAGCTAATCGATTCCTTAGATATTTGTGCGTCGCTGCATCTCCCTTGAGATTTGAGGAAGCCGGGGTCGTATTGGCACAATACCGTAGTAAGCTGACTGTGCATCTGGGTAACCCGCGGAGGCTATTCATTTATTTATGGTGTAGTTTCGGCCGAGTCGAATCGAAATTTTTCTCTCTTGTACAGTGTACCACTTGCATTAGACCGCACCACAATGGAGATGTTGCCGCCAAAGGTGAGCCGTGCACTAGTGGGCCAATACTTATTATCACTATTCAATCATAACGGCAATCATTTAGGAGCCTTAATACGATTAGGGGTGTCATATTGTTACTCTTTTCCGTGCCTTGTAAAGATATATAATTTTGTCAAAATCTTCACAGCATGGAAAGAAAATGGTTAGCGTTTCTACAATTTTAGAACCACCTTGTTTAAGGGTAATCGTCTAGGATAAGTAGTATAGGATTTTCAATTTTAAAAAACGTCCGCGCGGGAGTCTTGGGTTATAGCAAAACGGATGTAAACGATCAGTCTCGTGCACCTTTTTGTTGAACTCTTCCACTTTTGAAGAGCTTTCGACGTCCCCTAATGTACCACATTTTTGTAGGAACGAGAAAAATTGAAAATATCTGTAGAGATGTTTCAAACTTTTTCGGTGTAAAGGTTAGAGGCACTGGAAGTTGCACATGTGGTTTTTTTGTCGGGTCGTTAGGCAGCCGCATACCAAGTAAAGGTGTTTCGCGAGTTCTAGCTACGGCCCTGGATTCAGAAACGAACTGAAATTCGTTTGATCTTCCATCATGCTACCTTTAGCTAAGATGATAAAAGTGAAATGCACAAATTGGATAGCATATGATTTCTACAAATGCTATTGTGTGTTATCCCTGCTTTTCCAATACATTTATCAGTTTAAAACAAAATCGTGCATTTTCGTAAAATTAGTAGACCAACACGCAACGGTAGTTGGTAATTTTCAAATTAACTACGTTGAATTTACAATCTTCATTTTATCTCAGCTAATTGCATTATAACATAAGCTGATTTATATCGCCTATGTTAAGTTTTAGAACAATGCATTAATTTATATTTTCAAGCTTCACTGAAGGATATTACAAATTCTCCCTTTTATTAAAATTTCACTCAATACTTGACCACTGATATCATAGCTAGCATTGCAATGCCTCAACTTAATTTTATTTGATTATTACTGCTTCATATGTAGGTTTATGTTTTTATGTTTTGATAGGGTAAGGGTTGGTTGGGGATTTTCTTATGACGGCTATCGGAAGTTGATAGGGGACGGGATTCATCACCGGAGAATGCGTGATCCCAGGTAAAGCCAGTAGAATGCCGGTGGGGATGTACGAATGGCGCGTGTTCCTGCTTTTTGCGATCAATCCTCGTGCCCTATAAAGTGACCCGTTCATTGGTATTACGGTACAATTCTTTAGTACCCGTATAAGCTGATTAAGCTAAGACTCCACCGGTAACTGTTACACTATTTCTACGTTCCATTTTGATGGCGCTCGGTCACTCGATTACCTCTCACGACTGTCCCGATTTCTATTAATTTTATGCTTAGGTTATGTACTGTTCTATTAATCCTCTAGCGAGGTTGGCACAACTCATCTGACTGGCTGGAAGCTGTACGAGTAACTGAGTACATCACCTTAAGTCCCTAGATTTAGGCTAATACGATCCTTATTTAGTTGCTTACGGTTTGAATGATAGCAAGTCAAGATTAGGTTAGCTATTACTCTAATACTGCTCTTGTGAAATAGTACAGCAACGCCCCCGACAGGCTGGCACACTGCACTATTATTTGATTGCCTTAAGCTAGGCCTTAGATTTACACTACTACTTGCTAGTTATATTAAACAAGCCACCCCAACTGGGTGACAAACTACGTTAAATACAACTGCGTAGTAGCGGTCGACTACTGTTCAGTCAGAACTTTATCAGAAGATAAGCCCCCGACTAGCTGGCGTATTGATCAATTTGAGATAATTCGGTGCTCGAGATTGTAATTCGATTCCACACCCTTACTCGTCCGGTCTACTCAAGACTAGTACTCCTTGTCAAACCGATTCCGATTGGCTGCCGACCTGACAAGTCACACTACTACCCAATAAACCTACCTGCACTCTCGCCCTGGTATTCTCACTCTACACTAAGTGCCGAATTCTTAAATATTAACTACCAAAATGACAGTGTCACTTTTCACAAGATGGGTTAAAGGCATGCAAGTTGATGCCCTTAATTTTGTTAAATAAACATTTTTGTTGTTGCTATCCGTTATTATGCTATCACTGATAATACTTTTTATTGCCATTAATTTGTCTTATGATTTTTATTTTTGGGAAGATAATATTACTAACAATAGTTATTAGATCTTACTAAGTTACCTATATGTATAGGTAGAGTATCCATCACTCTATTCTTTAAGAACTCTACACTTTGCCTGTTGCTCCTCTCACTTTTTGTAATTTATCATATTTACTAGTATTAGGTGATTATTTGTGGTTTCACAAACAGAAAATTTACCGATATTGACATTGTATAACAGAAAAATTAATCTTTCATTGACCCAATGTCCTGAAGAAATCATGTTGTCGATCATTAGCTTCAATGAAATCGCGCAAGACAACATAGATATCACTAGTATCAGTTTGGATTGAGTCTCACTAGTATTGAGCCGAATTTGCGTCATAGTTGAACGTAAATAATTTTTAAATATGTAACTGAAACGCTGAAAATGTCCTCTCCACCGTAGCATTTGTCATTGGCACGGTGAGATAAAGCCGTATTAAGCGCATGACTTCCGAAAACAGTTTAGTACAGTTGTAGTGTTTAAAATTGACAAAACTGTGCTGATTTTAAAAACTTTCGACCTTGCGCGCGCTGGGTTATCAGAGTTGCAAGTTTTTAACAAATTTGGCAACATTGCGAGTTGACGAATCAGTCTCCATGTTTATTTCATCTTTATACATAGTTATAATTTCTTCGGACACAGTGCCAACTGAGTTACCGCTTATCGCACTGATAATTAATTTTGTATTGCCTATCTACCTCGGCCTAACCCTACCCGCACTCCGTCCGACCCGACTTCCATCTTTATTAACTGTAAGTCAGGAAAATAAAAGCAGCCTATTCAGCAGATACTGAACGATTTTCGGCTGCACGACAAATGCTATGGCAGCTGTGCCAATTTTGTATCCAGTGAGTTACCCAATGGTCGGTCAAATCTTTAGTCTAATCAATACCATATATAATTCCATAATTTCGCGTTTCATCCAAGTGCCATATATAACTCTACTGTCCTATAATACATAACGTCTACATGGGAGTATCGAAAGCGGGACAGAGGACACATGTCCTCCGGGGAACGCTACATTATCTTACATATAGGTGTCTAAAATAGTTTTTGGTTTGATTGCCCACAGAAAAGTTTTCGTTCAAAATTGTTCAACACCACGAGACAAATTTCTACCTACGCCCTTGAACATATACTGTGTTCATCAATAGAACCTAACGCATAACTCGAAAAAATAATGTGCAATATAAGAAACAAAAAATCAAAAGATCAAAACTAGCGAGCACCAAAAATTTATAATCCATAAATAAGATTGTGTAAAAATAGTGTAACTGCCTGAATTATAGATACAACGTTCGCATTTACATGTAACAAGTATAGTAGGGTG
This sequence comes from Trileptium ribeirensis, assembly GCA_030248225.1. Taxonomy (NCBI): domain Eukaryota; kingdom Metazoa; phylum Nematoda; class Enoplea; order Enoplida; family Thoracostomopsidae; genus Trileptium; species Trileptium ribeirensis. The sequence continues at coordinate 6,443 of JASANE010017208.1, forward strand.
GGGTGAATCCGGACACTTTTGACAAACCTTTTGTTTTCTAGATGGTTACAAGGCTTAATCGGATCATACATATACCTGTTCAATGTTGTTGCCCGCCGGATAGATGGACATTATAACATCCATGATTAGTTATCTACTCATCAAAATATATTTCAAAAACAGTACCGTACGGATTCACCCCACATGGGGTGAATTCGGACAGTCGTGGGGTGAATACGGACACTTAGTAAAACCTGGTGATAGACAAGAAGGCAGTGGTAGTAACTGCTATATATGCTACCGCGTTAATAGCTAATTTTCAATAATACCGAACTCTGTTGTTAGGGTTACAATTTGGAACACTGATGTCACTGCATCCGGTTTTACCCCACTGACCTTGTTAATTTTGGATTTTATCTCACCTATTGATTCTTTTCGTTGAGCCTTGACCAAAAATCGCCAATTTGTGGCCGTGGAACCGGTTGAGTATGACGAGCCGATGTATCCAAGTTATATATTTCTCTCGATGCTTGACCCAGTCCCCAGCCCCATCCTGAGCATACGCTCGTTCGCCCCCACCAAATACCCATAGTCAAATGATAAATTGTTCCACCAAGCCGCTTTTTTGACGCGATGGTGGAGCTCCCTTAGCTGCTTGTCAAGTGAAGACAAATCATATGGCACTGTACCTTCGACTTCAATAGGGCCATACAATATCTGTATGCCGTTGACGTCGGATATGTCTTCTTTTGCCCGTAGGTTCCATTTGCAGCCCGGTGTGCGTTCCAAGAAATTGAAAGTGAAACGGGCTTCGCGTTGGTTTTTGGGTCGAGTGATGGCATCAGGTTGGCCTACATACCGACCGATTGCGAATGTTTTGTCGAAATACACAGCGTACAAACCGCCCGCTTTGAGCGATTTCCGTGCTTCATCGAGGACTGCCATTAGTGGCCCCTCGATGTCACCGTCGGATTCTTCTTCTGATTCGTCTTCGACTTCAAATCCGTCCCTGCTGATGCTTGAAACAGAAGGGGACTTAGTGCGCCGTTTGGTTTTTCTTACTTTTGGTTTTAATTTCGATAGCTGTCTCTCCACACTCTTCGACTCCTTATCTTTTTGTAGTTTCTCCTTTTCTTCGAGCAGTTTGATCATGTCGTCGTGTGTTAAAATGGAGCCGGCACCACTAAGTTTTCGGCGTTTTGCTGCTGGCTGCTGTTTATTGCACACCACAGAGACCCATTGCATAAGCTGTGTCTCGAACGGCGACAACTGACTGCTGGTTGCTGGTGTTTCGGGGCTGCTTATAGATGGGGAAGTGCAGAGTTGGATACTGGTTGCGGCCACTTGAGCCGCTGAACCGGGTATGGTTGCTGTTAAGGACTTAGCAACCGCTGGCCTGGCGGTGGTAGCAGCTGCCGCTGTAGGCCGCGGTGGGCTTATGCTTCCAGGAGTCGCGGAGTTGACGTTATGTCTAGCCGGACTGACCTGCTGCGCGTAATAAGACTGCAACTGGGCAGGATTCAACTTTTCAACTGGAAATCGGTTTCTGTCACATGGGAAGATTCCTGTTGACCTAAAACCCGAGACAATATTCGCCTCTGTTAGTCCTTTAGGATAAACTCTGTTCGCCTCTGATGGCGGTGCGAATACGGACATGACCCTATTTCCTAACGTTCCACGGCAAAAGAGGTGATCTTTGTCTAACAACAATAGAATGTGCTAGGGTATAAACAAGCAACCAGGGTTTGACCATCTAGAATGGCTGGAACCAAAAAGGTTCGACTGCAGTTTTGATAGGTTTTTCGGGGGTGATTTCGGACAGCAAGATTTGGAACATTTTTGCTAAACCACTGCATCCCTAATAACGATGTGTATATAATAGCAATGGTGGGTGCAGACTACTGACGTTTATCTGGTTTCGCGACAAGCATCTTCTGTGTTGCATGCCGATGTATGTCCGGATTCGCCCCCACCAAAGCATGTCCGGATTCACCCCACCCTACTATACTTCGAGAAGTGTGCGGTGGCATTCGAAACGCGTGAGTCGAAGTTGGCCTGAGTCAAAAGTTGACTCAGCATTACCTGACTCAGGAAGGAAGACGGCATCATTAGAATGAGCGGGATACTCAAACTGAGATGTTGCAAAAGCGGGGGAACACTTTCAATTGCCCCCCCGGTTCCGCCGCCGCTGTCGTAGCATGCAACAAATGTTTTCATCGCGATCCCCGGGCTTTAATTGCTATGCTTTCTATATTGAACCTGTCACATTTTTATGACCGTGAGCACTAAACACCAAATTAAGGATTTACTTCGAAATATTATTAAACTTAACAAGCTTAAGGAACACAAGTAGTGGTGACTGTGCTGTCCCTTTACGAAAGAACTGACATCAAAGCTTTCAGTTAAGCTTACTTTCATGTTGAGATCATAGATCTAGATCGGTTCATTGTGACAAACACAAAACAAAAAGCAGTGAAACGTTTGCCATTTCAGTTTGTAAACTACGCTTTTGAGCTGAGTGTTTGTACCACCATCTATCAGGTTGAACTGTCTGACTGAATTGGGAAGAAAAAGAATTTTAATAGATGAAAATTTGAACATATTCAAATTAGGTCGAACACGCCACCAACAATAAAATTACACATACAGAATTACATAAAGCTATACACATAATGATAAACCAAATACAAAACGTATAATAATAAAAATTAATAGACACGAATAGGTACATATATAGGGGTTATATAATAAGTATAAATATGTAATTGTATGATAATGTGTGTTTATTGTGCATACTATGAGCTGTTAATAATAATGGCAGTTATGACGATCCTATTTTAGTAAAAGCTTTGCAAAAGCGCAAGAGATTGTCCGAAAATAGATTGGGAAGAAAAAGAATTTTAAGAGATGAAAATTTGAACATATTCAAATTAAGTCGAACACGCCATTAACAATAAAATTACACATACAGAATTACATAAAGCTATACACATAATGATAAACAAAATACAAAACGTATAATAATAAAAATTAATAGACACGAATAGCTACATATATAGGGGTTATATAATAAGTATAAATATGTAATTGTATGATAATGTGTTTATTGTGCATACTATGAGCTGTTAATAATAATGGCAGTTATGACGCTCCTATTTTAGTAAAAGCTTTGCAAAAGCGCAAGAGATTGTCCGAAAATACATTAGTCAGAATGAACCTATTATGTATAAAAATATAATTATGTATGTATCAGGGAGTAACCGGAATTCCGGTTCCGGCGAAAATCGTGTTCCGGTTGCGGTTCCGGCAAAGGGCAAAAACCATACCGGAACCGGAATTCCGGTTTAAAAATTTTGTTTGAAATTTTCCACGTTTTTGCTTCATCCTGTAATCTAAACATATGTAATATATATTATACAATGATCAAGCTCCAATACAACCAAGCAAAATAAAAGATTAACTAACCAATTTGCCGTGTGAAACGTAAGTAGGGCACATAATTTGAGCAGGAATTTTTCATAATAACCTGCAGGAGTTTGTTAACAAATCAAAGCCAGGTCGATGCTTGTAGCAGCTATTTTACACATTCAGAAGTCTGCGGGATACGGTTGAATTAAAGCAGTCCAACTCGGTAACAAAGTGTGGCTTACGCAGAAGTACTTAATGTATGCTTGGCTAACATAAATTGCGTCAAGCACCTGCCAGTGCGCTTGTAAACTTGGTAAATCACTCTAAATTGAAGTAAACTAACGTTATCTGCAACGCAGCTGGAAACTGATTTCTTGGCAATGAACTGTGTTTATTGAAACTGTGCGAGCAGCATCACAGTGCGTCTCATTTATAGCATTCTGATTAGAAAGTTATCATCATTATGATCAACTGACGGGCACTGTTTGTCCAACGCTAGCCTAAACAGTGTCTCTGACCACTGATCAGAAAATTACCTTCTATATATTATTTTCTCTTTTAGAAATTTTCGCTTCTAGAATCATATAAACCAATAATTTTAAGTTTCCTACAGAAGAACATGCACCAAACGTATGTGTAGTAAAGGGAGGCGACTGGAGACAGAACGAAAGTGTGTATTCTACGCTGCAAGCTTAGTAAGCACATTCGATTTGACGCAGTATACGCAATGGTGTATAGTGGAAGATATTTTTTGCTCTGAATGTCCAGAAACCGACATATTTGATCGATAAATAAACGTTATTAGCTTCCTCAGTCTCTTTAAAGTTTCAGAAAGGCAATAATACCATCGCAACACATTAAGTTTAATGTAAAAGTTATTTTTAATGCATTTTAAATCCACTATACCTTCATTTCTTCCATCATCTGTTTTACTATATATAAATTTCGAAGACCCGGTTCCGGATCCGGTTTAAATGAACGGTTCCGGTTGCTGGTTCCGGTTCCGGTAAATTTCGGTTCCGGTTATTTCCTGGTATGTATATTATATATATTATACAGTTTCGTAAGAGCGGTCTAATCTTTGTTTTCCAATCTTCGTGTGATTTGCATAGACCAAAGATAGGCGAAGCCTTGGTCGGGCGCCACGTGAATTGGATAGAGCGTACCGTGGAACGTGTCGTGGATTCATGCTTGTACCTCATAAAGCGCTTGTTTGGAATTAGCAAAATCTGATACCTACCATTGAATGTGATATTGTAACTTTATAGTTGTTATTCCAAAATTCATGGTTCGCTCAAATTGATCGTGCCTCGATAATGTAGTCTTTGTGTTTATGCTTTTGCTTCGACCACTCTTTACCTTGAAAACCAGATACCATAAATAAATAGGCAAACAGTGTTGGCAGTAGCAGTCTCGTCGGGAAGAGCATTCCACGGTAGTATTATACGGTATGAAAAAAAGTGCTTCCGCACGTTGGTCCGTGAATACTAGGGAGCCAATTTTTGACTTTTTACTTGTAAGTGACTTAGGTCAGCCATGTTGTCGAAGAAATGTTTATGGTCCAGGAGCGTGATGTTGTTTAATATCATGTAAGTATTCAACAGATCGATGGTTTGTCGGTATTGTTGGAAACTAGAAAAATTGTTTTGGTTGAAAGTTAGGACAATTTGAGGCTGCACTTTTTACTTGTAAGTGACTTAGGTCAGCCATGTTGTCGAAGAAATGTTTATGGTCCAGGAGCGTGATGTTGTTTAATATCATGTAAGTATTCAACAGATCGATGGTTTGTCGGTATTGTTGGAAAGTAGAAAAATTGTTTTGGTTGAAAGTTAGGACAATTTGAGGCGGCAGCGATCCTGGATTTTCTGCAGTTTGTCGATTAATGTCACATACTGCGGTGTCCATATAACTGAAGCAAATTCCAGTGGCGGACGAACTATAGTCTTGAACAAAGGGACGAATACCCTAGACGATCGCGAGCATACAGCACGCATCAGTAAGCCAATACGGCGATTTAACTGGCTCTCAAGAGACTGAATATCACTATTGAATTTCAAGTTATCTGTGCAACCTATTGCAGTCAACTACGTTGGCAATACGTTCCCTAAGATAAACATGGTCCGCAAATAGATCGATGTCACAGAGGCCATCCAACTTGTGGGGGAGGGCATTCATATAGATTAAAAAGCAGTAGGGGCCCGATATGGCTCCCTAGGGCATTCCTCTTGTTACCAATTTCCACGGGGTCTCAATACCTTGAGACACAACACGCTGTCGGCGACCAATGAGGAAGTCACTGAACCACCATTTAATGAGTCTACCTCATATACCTGAGCACTCTAGCTTAGTAAGGAGATGCTTATGGGGCACAGAATCAAATGCTTTACGGAAGTCGACTTATATGACATCCGATCCGACCATGTCACCTGTATCAAATATCTCAGTCAGAGAGTTCAAGCATGTGAGTAGGTTTGACACCACAGAGCGACCTGGGAGGCAGCCGTGCTGATTACAAACTACGACTCCGTTATCCACCAGAAAGAAGAAAACGTGTCGCGCCTTGGCGCAAAACGAAGTTAGTGATAATTGATAACGAAGTTAGTGAAGCAAAGCCAGTTGTAATGTTTGCAAATCTTAATATTTCGCACTCGATTGTTGCTGATTGCCAGTGTTGCAACTCATTAAGATTCGGCTTGGCTTGTTTTGCGCGTTCGCGTGCCGTTTTGATATTTCTTTCGGTCACTTTGACTCGAGCACGTAACATTGCAAGGTCACCTTCATCTTTTTCGGTTTTTTCATGCATTTTGTTTGCTCGTGTTTCATTTGCTTGTAATTCGTCAATACTCAATTGTTGCCTATTGACTTGTTTTGTAAGCGAGCATATTTGCTTCGATGGTTTGATCGGTTCCACTTGTGGTTGTTGCTGTTGCGCGTTTTGCAAGTGTTTCTGAAGTTCCTCAATTTGCGCTTGCCACTGTAGTTCGCCGTTGGATTGCAACGAGGTCAAATTATCTTTAAGACTTTCAACCACTGATCTCTTCGAACAAGTTGGATCGACCGATATAAGCACGACTTGATTTGGACTGTCTTTACGAGGTATTACGACTGCATTGTCCAGTTTTGGCTGTTGCTACCAGTCGTTGAATTACATCGCTTGAAGTCAGTTGTTGCTGGTGTGGCGCTATTGGTCGTGAACGCGGTCCGAGGAATGTTTTTAGTTCTCCATTTCTGATGCGGTACTGTTGGTGCTTGTTGCAGCTGTTCTTGCTCCAGTTACTCATCACACGGTCGTTGTTGCTGTGTCGATGCTAAGTCGACCGGTTTTGCTGTTGTTGCTTTGATTACTGCTCGTTTGATGAATTTGCCTAATATGATTTTACCGGACAACGATTGCCACGGCGTGCGTCGGCTTCATACTCAGTAGCGGAACCGGCCGAATCAGTTCTTGAGCCTGATGATTTTGAACCGGTCGACGACGACGGCGATTTGCTTTTAGTTTTCACTGTGCCTTTTTCTTCCATTGGATGTTTTCGTTTTAAGCATTGTCCCACGACCGACATAGGGGTCAGATTTTTTTGGTTTTACCGACTCTTCGACTAATTTCGGTGTGATTGGCCGCGTTACCGATTTAGGTGCCGAATATACATAAAATATATAACTGCGAGATTGTTACCGGCGGCATCTGAGACGGACCCTTGTTCCTGTAATTCAGTCAGTACCTTAGATGATGTATTAGTAACAGCTAGTGTTTGCTGGTAAATCGTACCAGTTCGTGGAAACGTCGATAGACACAGTGCTTGTTCTTTTCCCACCAGTCGGCACTTGACGTTTGCGGTTGCGGAATTTTGCCCGAAAAATACTTGCGTTACTGTTACTTGAGACGCAGGTGGTATATACTGATTTTTAGCGACATAGTTTTAGCTTTAGTCACCTTAATTATTATAACTTCAGATGGTTTCTTCTGTTGCATTCACGAGTCGCGTTGTGATGTACAACTTGATTTGCGCGTCGTTTGCCCGTTTGATCGTTGACTCGTTGCACACACTCGTTACGGTTCATGACTCTTCATCGCCCAATCGAACGTAATTTATTTGCAACGTCTTTGTCTGTTCATTGTCACTGTATATGTGGCGAGTTAGAAGCGGTTTTTCCTTACTGGTTCATTGTATCGACCGTGTCTTCGCGGTGCGCCATGTCGTGATGAATTTCGGTAACGACTGGGCGGTTGGTGACGATGATTGTGTGAACGGTCGCCATAGTTCGGATGTAGTTCACGAGGTAAGCATTTCCGTTTTCGCTGCGATTCGTATTCAGCCGGTATGTAGAGACCTTATTCCTTTCGTATTTTTCAGATTGACTTTCGTTCGTACCGACTCAAGTCACGGAGATCCAGCGAATTTTGCCTCGATGACACTTTGCTGGACTGACGGGATGACGTCCGTTGACATCGGCTTTGTCGGTTATTGTTAGAGACAACGTCTTACCTAGTTAGCCCCATGTCACTCTTGGACGTAGTTTTTTGGTGATACGATGATTTATCTGGTACTACGACCGCTCTAGCTACTTGAGGTTTGCACTTGGTAGATGGTATTTTGTTGAGTAAAGTCATGTATTGTTAGTTGACATTGCGATTGTTGCGGTTCTGCAGGTCGCGATGATTATTTCGACGTAGGCAGTTGGTTTAACGCTTTCATCATATGCAATGGCTTTCGCGGTGGCGGTACCTCTTCGCTGTTATCAGCAGACGATTGTATGCGATACACGTCAATTTGATTGTTCTAAACTTCGATATGGGCGGGTTCTTGTTTTCCTGCCAATTCGCGATCTTTGCGTTCGATGGGTCGGCGTTTGCGTCCTTGTCCACGAACGTTTCAGCATACTTAATAGCATTTTCGATTCGCTGTTGTTGTTTCTTTGTCTTGTGGCATGGACTTTTAACTTGCGTTTGGAGGATATCTTGTTCACTCGGTACGACTGTATGTTTGTTGGCCGTGTTTGCCAGTTCGCGAAAAATTTTCGCCTGAGTCAATTTTATACGATGTTTTTCTTCCGCAAGGTTGGCAGTCGTCTTCAAACGGAACGGGGTTTTCGTGTTGAATCTATATTTCACCATCGTTCGGTCGCAACATTTTGGTAAATTTACGGAATCGTTTTTCCTCATTTTCCAATTTCTGGTCGTCTATTGGCGATAATTGCCCGGTGCAGATGTATTGCGTGTGATGTCACGACCAATTGGAGTCTATTCATAAGCGCGCCGTTTTTATTTACACGAGGAACGAAGAAATAACATCCCAAATCATCTGTTTCTTTGTCGGTTCAAGCGCCCATGGATAGATACGTGTGGCGATTCCAACCAGGATCAAAAATAAGAACGTGTTGCGGCAATAATTAATAAATTTCAACGCTTTGGTACTGTCCAGATAGTGTTTATCGCGGCAATGATTAAAACTTCAATCACGAAATAGGTTAAGGTTGCGTGGCGCCATTCCTCGATAAATTCGTTCCACCGATGAGGTATTAATTAGATGGTTGGCTTAAGTATCGCCTTGAGGGTTTGGTTCTACCAGCCCATTGGCTTGATAATGATACAGGGTGACGGTAAAATTTATCAGTGCGCATAAAAATTTTATATTGTGATTTCTGATTCCTCTGGTGGATTTATATCACCGAAAGCAATGTTCGAATCATTCCTGTTAGCACCTTCTCATTGGGTATTAGTCAGTTTATGTAATTTTGTGCTAATACTTCTAGCTGTGCGTCGGATGGCCCTCGTTCGTCGCAGGTCCGATGATTATCGGATACCGACGCCCATCCTAAGTTTTCGTCTGTACTGTTTTCGCGTCATATTGCCTTCGCTATGCGCAACTCCGTTTACTTCCGGCTGTAGGTGACGACCCGCGCTCCCGTTGAGCGCGTAAGTTGGGGTGGATCCGCGGCAGTAATTATTGAAATTTTGCTCATTAGAAAGACATCGTTGGCGACATGACATTGGATCAGCGTCAGCACTTACCCGTACCTTGTGACTTTCTTCCTAATATATATTTTTTGCTCTTAATATAGTTTAACTCTTATGACATATGTTGAAAAAAAATTGGAGGCCATCACACAGAATCTAAAGTAAAGGTTCTTATATCACACTTCTCAGTGAAAAGTTCAGTTCAAGCTTGAATTAAAAATACCTCAAATGCAGGGAGTAACCGGAATTCCGGTTCCGGTTTCGGCGAAAATAGTGATCCGGATGCGGTTCCGGCAAAGGGCAAAAACCATACCGGAACCGGAATTCCGGTTTATAAATTTTCTTTGAAATTTTCCAAGTTTTTTGCTTCATCCTGTAATCCAAACATATGTAATATATATTATACAATGATCAAGCTCCAATAATGCCAAGCAAAAGAAAAAATTAACTAACCAATTTTCCGTGTGAAACGTAAGTAGGGCATATAATTTGAGCAGGAATTTTTCATAATAACCCTGGCATCTCCATCCCGGGGGGGGGCGGCCCCCCCCTCCGAGATGGCCATGCCCCCCCCCCGAAATCGAAGTCGCCCCCTCATTCGACCCCCCCGAGAATTTTGGGGCCCCCTCATTCATGCCCCCCCGCCGAGAATTTTTGCCCCCTCATTCAGGCTCACCTGTTAAATTTTGCCAAGTTTCCGGAATGGACTTTTGCAAAAAAAGTCGATTTTGACACCGTGTTTCGCTGAAATTCGAAATTTTTCCCTGCGGGGCTGGCATTACGTAGGAAGCTCCATCCGACCACATTTTCTTACATATATTTAATAATTTGGCTCACCAGAGAGTCCACATCGTCTTCCTCGATATTGATTGACATCGTTGTTAGGCGTTGTTGAGCGATAACGAGCGAGCAAGCGGTGTTGGCAACGGCTGTGCTACTGCCCACAAGTTTCGGGATATATTTTTGGCATTTATAATTTTTTGTTTTTTTTGTCATTTTATTTTTTTTTAATTTTTTTGTATTTTTTATTTTTTTAAAAAAGTTTTGAGATCGTAAAAAGCGGCACCACGTTTTCACTCGGCTGCTGGCATAGCACGGCCAGCAGCTCTGATGTCCCCAGCAGCAGGATTTTTAACTGGATGACGACCAACATATTCAACAGCCCCTCCACTTCACTGGAACCGAACCCGCTAAAGTCAATGGACATGTTGGCGCCAATTAAACCATCCTGATCGTCCAAAACAACTCTTGACATCGTCACTTTCACCATCATCGCGTTCAGCAACACGTACTGAAACGAGAATGACATAT
>JASANE010017209.1:0-79479 GCA_030248225.1 Trileptium ribeirensis
ATGAAGGTATAGTGGATTCAAAATGCATTAAAAATAACTTTTACATTAAACTTAATGTATTGCGATGGTATTATTGCCTTTCTGAAACTTTAAAGAGACTGAGGAAGCTAATAATGTTTATTTATCGATCAAATATGTCGGTTTTTGGACATTCAGAGCAAAAAATGTTTTCCACTATACACCATTGCGTATACTGCGTCAAGTCGAATGTGCTTACAAAGCTTGGAGCGTAGAATACACACTTTCGCTCTGTCTCCAGGCGCCTCCCTTTACTACACATACGTTTGTTGCATGTTCTTCTGTAGGAAACTTAAAATTATTGGTTTATATGATTCTAAGAGAAGATAATAGATAGAAGGTAATTTTCTGATCAGTAGTCAGAGACACTGTTTAGGCTAGCGTTGGACAAATCGTGCCCGTCAGTTAGATCATAATGATGATAGGTAACTTTCTAATCAGAATGCTATAAATGAGACACACTGTGATGCTGCTCGCACAGTTTCAATAAATACAGTTCATTGCCAAGAAAGCAGTTTTTAGCTGCGTTGCAGATAACGTTAGTTTACTTCAATTTAGATTGATTTACCAAGTTTACAAGCGCACTGGCGGGTGCTTGACGCAATCTATGTTAGCCAAGCATACCATAAGTACTTCTGCGTGAGCCATACTCTGTTACCGAGTTGGACCGGTTTAATTCTAACGTATCCGACAGACTTCTGGATGTGTAAAATAGCTGCTACAAGCATCGACCTGGTTTTGATTTAACAAACTCCTGCTGGTTATTATGAAAAATTCGTGTTCAAATTATGTGCCCTACTTACGTTTCACACGGCAAATTGGTTAGTTAATCTTTTCTTTTGCTTGGTTGTATTGGAGCTTGATCATTGTATAATATATTACATATGTTTGGATTACAGGATGAAGCAAAAAACGTGGAAAATTTCCAGCAAAATTTTTAAACCGGAATTCCGGTTCCGGTATGGTTTTTGCCCTTTGCCGGAACACGATTTTCGCCGGAACCGGAACCGGAATTCCGGTTACTCCCTGCTGAATACATATTACATGATTTACCATGACCTTTTGAGAAGAGATTTTGTCGTTGAATCTACATATTGTCTGTCAAGTATAGTGTGTATATTTGCCTTAGTCATCGTCACGAAGGCTCTGCAGGTGACCGTCTCAACATAGCGTTTAGTTGGAAACCCAAATGCTTTAATTTTCAAAACTATTTCCGTTCTTTTCTCATCATTTCCTGGTAAACTAATGTATGACACGGTATTACTGCTGTCAAAATGTATTTACACGCAGATGCCTATAGCTTCAGTAGTAATCTGTAATTTTGTTTTTTTGGAGGATTTTTAATCTGTATAACAAAATAAGTTGCCAAGATTTGGCATTTCTCGGACTTGCGATCTTTTGAGACTCATAAATTTTTCATTTTCAGTTGATGTTTTGTACTATATATTTTTAAATTTGACTTTTGGTGTTGCAGCTTATTGAAACTAGCGAAGCGAGTGGAATTTGCTCGGAATGCGCAATTTGAAACAATCGTGAAAATTTCTTTATCTGTCGGCGCAACTCATAGTTATACCTCAACTTTGGATGGCTGCGTTTCGACAAAACTTTTTCTTTGATAGAAAAATGTAAACTGACGTGCTTTTCGGTGAACTATAGCAGCTCAGACCACAGATTCCGGTTCAAAATGACGAAAACTAGTTTTAAGGGTCCTTCCCCAAATCTGGAAAGACGGGTTGCATTGTTTCGCACGACACAGGCGGATTTCCAGACTGTAGTCTATCTTCATTTGCTACAAAAGCATCTATTGCGCCATCTATATATAGATTTTTCGTTACTATAAATGCGATGGTATGGTTACCTGGAGGCCGGTAAGCTTTTCAATGGTTTTCAAGTGCTTTAGGATGCACTAATCCGATTCGTTCATCTTCAATTGGTGGGTAGGTTATGTAAAGCTTTCATGAATATATCGTAGTTTGCACAAACAAATTATTAACAGTATAATGTTGAACATTCAGAGAATAACTAGATTTTAAAACGATACCTTGTAGAGTTGCATATTGTCCTGAAACTTCAAATATAGAATTTCAAACGCCATAGACTTACATTTTTGTCCGAAATTAGGTATTTAGCCCCGGCTGTTTAAACTTTACTATTTAGTTGGTGGATTTTGGATAATCCCGCATCTCTGACTTTCTTGTGGCTCTAGTGGCTCTCTGGCACCTCCATCTAAATTTCCAAGATACCAAAACATCCCAAATTTCCACTTCTTTTCTGAATAAAATAGCGTAAACTACAGATTGAAATGGTGATCACTATTAATTTTAAATTCGCTCAAATAGGCTTAATCATCGACCTAATGTAATCAAGCGTTTATGATGAACCCTTGAAGAAGAGTGTGACAGTTATGCCGCACTACTTTATTCAATTGGAAGATACAGAAGCGCTAGCTTCGGAATCGAAGAATTCTCACTAGACCGCAGTATGGTGAAAAAGATGGGCGGCGTCCGTATATTTTTTTCTCTGTAAACAGGATTTCGTTATCCCAACATAAACCGATATGGACGCGTAAAGGGCTCATATGAAAGCTACAATTCTCTAGATGTACCTTTTGGAAGTTTTATTACAATTCGACACACCTAGGTCCCACCAAAGGGGGTCAAAAAAGGGTACCCATGGGTACATGGCTAAAATCGGCCATTTTTTGGGTCATTTTTGGTCATAATTCGACAACCATTGAGCCGATTTGAATCATTTTGATGTCAAAATATGTATCCTAGAAAGCTTTATTTATGGGTATATAAATTGTTTTGGTCGGGTCCCTTTGGGACATGGGAGACTAGCAAATGGTCATATTTCTAAAATTTTGGTTAAACTTTGTCGAGGTGTAGCTATGTAACCACTCAAACAATTCGAACGAAATTTGGTGTGTGAATAGAGCTACTGCGGGGCTACCTGCATGGTGTCAACAGATTTGAACATTGGGTCAATTCATTATTTGAGGTCAAAGTTGGGCCCGACGCCATATATAGTCATCTGTGACACTACCACTTCTAACTGTATATTAATTTAGATTTGTGGCTCAAAATAAGTTCATATGGATTTTCGTGGGTGCTGATTTCAAATCGTCACTTTATTTAAACGTATCTCTTCGTGTAGAGGTAGTTATATCAATGGGTGAGACAAGGCGGGTGGTGCGAAAGGGATGAGTGTCATGCGGTCTGTAGCAAATTCTGCTTATGTTTTCTGTGCTACTGTGCTTTGTTAAGATTCTTATATATACATAGATTACATATATACATTTGTTGTTCACGATTCGTAAGCAGTTCAGAGGTAGAGTTAACTTTCGTAGAGTGCGTATTAGATATCTGACTATCAGGTTTGCTGCATCTATGCCTTGTTGAACAGCAGATTAATAAATATTTTTTGTTGAGTTACATTTTTGTTTCGTAACAGGAATATATTTTAATGAGTTGTTCCACCGTATGTTAACGTTACAGTTTTTCATTTCTCCGAATTCATACACTTGGCATGTCGCCAAGATTCTAGTATATGCTGTGGGATGGCGTGGTTAATTTTTCCTTTAGTTGTCCCACTTTTATGGGTGACACAAGTTTCCCGCTTTTATCTTATCCTCAACTTTCGTCCAACCCCCTCCTCCAACTTTTGTCTTGATTTTCCAACTTTTGCTCTGTCCTCCCCAACTATCGCCTTGTCCCCCAACTGTTCCAAGGTCGAGCCAAAAATGTTTTGTTTTTGGGACAGAACATTACTTGGAAAAGCAGGACAAAAGTCGGGGGACAGGGCGAAGTGGGAGTCTTGTCCATCCCCCTAAAAACAGTAATGAAATATGGACCGCGTCATCCCACAAGGTATATAACGTAGTGTAGGCGTGAGTGTCGCACTCTTTTAAAGGGTACATCATGAACTCTTGATGTAATACGACGCTGTGACGTGCAAAAGGATCTTATCAAAAGAACAAAGGCACAAAGCTTTTTTAGATCTGAAAGCACTAATACGTACATCATAAAATAGAACTGTAGCAGTGAATCCCACAGTCATTGAATCAGAGTAATCAATCGCACGGTCATTGAATCAGATGCAGCCTTTGAAGTTTAATTAAAAATTGAAATTTTAATGTATTATGGTGATCCATATCTGGATTACCGATATTTATCCCACAGTTTTACCAAGATATCCAGACTTGGTAACCCTTATCTTTGCACATCTCTAGACATCGTATACGTACTTTGAAACACTGTGATTTCTATATATAGTTTGCGCCTTGTACCTAGAAGCAGTTGGGTTAAAACATACCTATGGGACTGTGGTTTCCGGTATCACTTTACAACAATAACTAGAAGAAATAAAAATGTTGTCATGGGTTTATAGCATGTGCATTGAAATGTTATTAATGTGACCAAAACTGCAGGAGCCTAATATCCGCTAATTCTGGGGTTCCGCTATGGCAGGACGATCCATCATGTTCGACTGCTAACACCTGTTGGCTAAGTCCACTGAAGGTTTAACCCTGAGAAATTTTCTTCTGCCACGACAGTAAGATGTAATTTATGCTAATTTTGACATTATGGCCCATGTAAATCGTGAAATGGAAATACTGATGCAAACGTGTGTATAAGTCGATGCATACATTATTGTTGAATTATCATTGTTGTCGAAACATTCTTACTTTTCATGCGCTGAAAGTTGGGACTGTCCGTTTGTGGATTTATTGTGGGATCCATAACCCAAATTTCCAACATCCGAACGTGGCGCATAATAGTTCAAATTCGATTTGTGCCCTTTTAGTTAGGACCAAAACGCACTGAAACTCTTTATTCTGATAAAAGTGGGTCAAGGGGGTTGAGTCAAAATGGGTTCTACAAAAGCAATTTTTGGCTGAATTTCAACAACGGATTAAGATTTCTCAATAAATCTTAACAACAGTTTGATGAGAGTTAAGGCTCTGTCAAACTGCCTATTAAGCACAAACGAAATTACCTTGGATTCATTATTAGGCCCCAAAGGCCCAGGAGAACCGAATTATGCGAAAACGGTCGTATCTCTATAAACAATGAAAATATATGTAAGATTGATGGAGTTTCTACGTAGATGCATATGACGCGATATTGGAACGGGTATTTATATTGTCGAATTAGGTGGAAGGCTTGGAGAATGGGTTTAAGATACCTGAAATACACGAAAACGATTATATCTCGATAACAAATGAAACCATGTAGATCTTATATGACTCATTTCGGAGAACGAGACAAGCTCTGTATGACAGTTACCTATGGTGCAGGATTAGCCTAATGGGTTTAAACATGGGTCCACGAGGCCCGAAATACACGAAACCGTTCGTATCTCCGTAAGCAATTGTGGCTTATTTGAGAGAAGCCATGGAACTCTGCTTACCTAGAAGACACTATAATATAGTGCCGTGGCTCTCGAGAAGGTTTTTAAGTTGATTTTTTGGACCTAGTTACACAGTAAGAGAGTTTACATAGGTGATTTCGGTATCAATCGAAAGAAGAACAATTTGGTATCAAGGAGAACCTCGAACGCTAGTAACAAACTTATTGTTTGCACTGGAGCATGAAATTAAATCAGAGATCATTACGACAGCAACATGCCGCAATACAAAATTTATGCAAGGTAACTTCAAATTCTGGATTACACAGTAGTTGTGAATTTCCAAGTCTATATTATTTTGTCTTAAAAGGTATAAACTTTGGATTACCTTAAGAAGGTTGACAACAATTTTTACGTTTCGATTTCAGTACTGAAATAACAAGTTCAGCAGACGGTCTTGAAATAGTTTCTTGGACAAAGTCGAGGTTCAAGACTCTAGTCATTTTATATTTAGAACTAAACCTTCATAAACAGGTTAAACGCAGTTATTCAAAATGTCATCTTTAAAGCAAGAGTTTTACTTGTATTGCGCAGCCTAAGTCCAAGCCTGGGATCACAATTAACTTTAGATTTTTGCGCTATTGTACTTATGTCAAGTTTTCTGTCTCGTGAGTTATAGGGAGAATTTTGACATGATCTTTGAAGTTGACAATTTTTATGCGTTTGCCATTGGCTAAAGTTATTTTGTTAATATCGGCTGAAGTGGGTCATGGTGTTCTAGTTGCAGCAGTAATATAATTATCGCATGTCATAACATTCCTGCAAACCAAACTATATTTTAAATCACTGCCATTAAACATACAAAACAGCATGATCAACAAAGCATAATATTTTCGGTGTTTGGCTTCCAACTGTTGGATTTTGGCTTGGAGAAACTTTCTTAATTGTATAATCGTCATTTGTAAAAAATTTCATTTAAAAACAATTCGTAGGTACTCTTGATTACGCAATAATACTTAGCCACTGTACCACTCATTTAACTAGGGGTGTTTCAAACACTCGTTTTAAAATTTTAGTTACTGAATGGCAATTCAAGTTTGTTGAAAAGGATTTAACGTTTTGCTGTTTTCGATATTTTAATGAGTGAAATAACTAACAAAGAGCATTAATAGATATTGTAAGAATCGTTTGGGTTCGATGTTCGCTTGTGTTTTCGATATTTTAGTGAGTGAAATAACGAAGAGCATTGTTATGACTGGAAAAGCATTTTTTAATTTGTAGCAAACGTACAAAAAGCGAACAAGGTTGCAATAACTGAAGGATGCTTTTTTGCAACTCCCGTTTAGGGAATTTTTTCTAATTATTGAAAACATATCTCAATGGGACAAGAGAAGTTCTATGTAACTGCGTATGGTGTGTTATTTTGGTAGAATACACTGAATTATTTTGTATTTACCTATGTTGTAGAATACACTCAGAATTCTAAAACGCCTCAACAAATTCCTAGTATTATTATGCAATATGTTATTTATATAATATACATTATTATGTATATAAAATGCTTTACACCCGTTTCTGGCTTACTGCTGCCTTCCTTACTCGAAATCAGACTTGACCCCGAGAGCCTCTACTGCCAGAATCTTACCGTAACCCTGGGAATAGATCTATTAACGCCAATTTATTTAACAAAGCCAAGCTAATTTCTATTAATGTTTAATGTTTTTATTTTAGCGAAGATAACTACTGGCGGTATGAATTACAGTGCTTTGTTTTAGGCAACGTTCAAATGGAAGGGTTCATCTGGCAGTCGTAAAAAGCGCAGTTCGAAACTAACTCGGTCGTATCGAAAAATAGCTAACAAATCATTGATGCGCGTCGCAGTCAAAAGAACAGGTTTAAAAGTTTTCTTTTACTTCTGTATGATGTATATAATTAAAATCTAAATTCTTGAATTGTTTGTATTTGTTGTGTCATTTCTTACCATGTTTCACAACGTCTACTACTCATATTCATGTATCAGATCATCATTTTATACGTGGTGGTGAAGAACAGCATAAGCGCCTGAGAGCTCGGACGATCGCCGCGATGTTCTGAAACATATTGTACATGTGGCATCTCTGGAGTCCAAACTAAAAGTGTACCACTGTAGCAACGATTGATTACAGTTCTGTTAGTGTTCCAGAGTCTTATAGGTTTTTTGAAAACGGCAACTGGTTTAGTTTATGCCAGTAGTTGGAAACTAGTTCCTAAGTGCGGTCACGCGACAGCCTAAAATATATCTTGCAAAATGACTGCGTTCGATATATATGAAACGGAGCAAGCGGAGTTTCCACCAATAGCTTTGCTACCGACAAAATGGTAAAAATTTCATTCTTATGCGTCTGTGGAGATCATAACTCATGACCGAACAGATATATGGTAACAATTTTTTTCTGTTTTATCACAAATTCAGCCTATTTGTGCTCTTTTGTTACACGCTAAATCCGCCGACCATGTCTTCCTGGTTACAATGGGTCCCAAGAGGTCAAGGGTCACATGTTTTGAAATTTGGCCATCCGGGTATACATTTTTCGCGACCAATCCTTGGCGAGATAGAGGCTTCGGGGCGAAAAATCATGACACGAATAAATCAGAGTTAAAAGTAGAGCTAGAAATCCTCTCATTGAGAGCTACAAGTTTTCTTTTATCCATTTTTTGTCAAAGCTAAACTTTTTTGAGCTATGTTCCAAAGTTTAAAAATACCCTTAAAAAATAAAAGTTTTTACAAAGCAAATTTTCTTGCCGATTGGGGTGAACAATGGGATTATAAGGTTATTTAACACCCTCAACAAGTTGGCTTCGTTGTTTCAACATGATATTGGCTGTGTTATTAATGCTGCGGTTTATTAAATTTTGGCGTCAAAATTATTAAAATTTTGCCACTTTTCCAATATAGATGTATCTTAATCAATCGAAGGTGTCTACACATTTTCGAAGATGCTAAATGCGATAAAAGTAATTGTATTTGCATGGTATGCATCAAATACTGCTGGTCGTTGGGTTTTACTATGTAAAAATCACCAATCACATTATAATTCTTAAATTTGTGATTTATAACTTCAAAAGTTATTGTCTTTTTGGTCATTGGAAGAAGAAATATAGAGTTATTAGCTTTCAATATATGGCTCAAATGACAGTGGCATTGTCGTTAAAGTGAAGGCGGTGTATAAAAATTGCTATCATCGACTTTAAGCTATTTTAAGGTCCAGAATTTGTAGTGACAAAATCGTCAGTAAACGCAGATTAGCCATGCTCGCTCCGCTTCCCTCGCTTTGTGACTTATTAGTTTGCTCTACAAGCAATACTCGCTAGAGAGAATTGTCGGCTTTCAATCTAGCTGTGAGTAGTATTTGAAGGTATTGTGGCTTCTTTAGAGTCACAAGAGCCGATAGTTACCGAGAAGGCCCTATCATTATAGAGCTGTCTTTTTTTACAAGACTTTTGGATCTAGCTTTCCAGGATGACAGGTGGTGTTTGTATCAGTGGACATAGATTAGCTTTGAAGCAGGGATTCGAGTGGCAGCAACTTTGACAGGATTCGGGTTCAGGCTACTTCTTAGATCTGTTTGAAAATTAGTTATTCGATTTTCGTGTTTCTTCTGTTTTTCCACTTTCCAGGCACTTTGTTCCTTTTTACAGTTAACATTGCCTGATTTTGATGCACTATTTCTCTGACGACCTGGGAGTTGGGCCTGGCCACACAGGTGCCACTGTTTCGAGGCCCATATTTTGCGACACAGCTTCGCATCGATAGCTACAAAGTAACCGCAAATTCGCTTTGTTGCTACACTTCAAATCCGTGAATTTACTTCCATTTACGTGATATATCAGTGTGGTGCAAATCAATACCGTACTAAAATTGCACAATCATATTTATCAAAACGTTACGCTGAAAAGTACCAATTTTACAAATAAGACATACGCTCCGCAGAGCTTTCACTTAATTCATGGGTACAACATAGAACACCATACTTCGAAAAAATATTAGGCTATTAGTAAACATTTTAGGCCTAAAATATTATAAAATATATTTATTTTAGACCTGAAATCTTATCATGAAATCTGCAACCATTGAGCTTATTTGAGGACGGTCCATTGCTCGCTGAGGTTGTGTGTCGAAGAAAAAAATCACTTTCTCTATTTTTACATATTAGCATGCAAACTTAATGTGCAGTGGAGCCTGATCAATGCAAAAGCTGACATTGATCTAAATTTTGATTGTATGACGTAACGGGTTGTGTACTTATTATTCCCATATATATTAGGGAATAACCGGAATTCCGGTTCAAGCGAGGCTCGGGTTCGAGCTAATTTTAGCCGGAATCGAACTTCCGATTTCAGGTTTTGGATATTTGTTACAAATTTGTAATCAAGTTATCCATTTCATCATTGCAGTTAGCTGGCAAATTACATCAACAATATAACAATATTCATGATGCTATTTGAATAACAAAGAAACGAAGTATATTATGTCTGCGTTCGCCCAGGTACCTTTGAGTAGTTCTTTTATCTTCACACACATTTCTCGACATCTACTAAACAGTTATAAGGCACCAAGAGATAGCGCTGGTGAATTAAACACTAGCCTATTTATAATTTTTCAAGTACTCCGTAGTCCAGCATTTGTTAGCTACACTATTATGTAAGTGACAGCCAAGTGATTCCAGAGTATCTTGTGACAAATTACAACTGCCATAATTATGTAGATTTTTCAGCTAATCCACACTCATGAATTGCTTCTTTCAATGTATGTACAAATGCATTTATCGTATCCAGCCACACCAAAAATGTAGACCCATCTAGCCCTCAACGTAAAACCACTTGAAAAAAGTTCCAAATTTCAAGGTTTTGTTGCCGAACATTTACGGCATATCACAGGTGAAACGATATATTCAACAGTTCAGGGTTTTTCCAAAACGGACCCTGGGTCCAGCAAATTTCTTCTGGCTTCAGACCTTAAACACTTTGTCCAGACTTACATTTTTGGCTCGATAATTTCGTAAATTTTTACACAATAAAGAAACGTAATTACATAGTCAGACAAAATTTACACCACCTCCAACTGCAAAAGTTTGGCCCATATTACATATACGCTTTTGTCAAGTGCAGAGGATCTGTGGTTTGTGCAGTTCCACCAGGGCCATCCATGAAACCAGCAGCAAGCAACTATATACACATGAAAGCACAAACGGCTGAAAGCCTGCACTTTGTAATAGAATTTAACAGCAGATCCTATGTCTCCGAAGCCGAAACTGCCCTGGGTCCAGCAAAAAATTTTTGGGTCCACGTAAAAATATTTGGGTCCAGACCCACCTTTGGACCCAAAAACCTAGACATAATTTCAAAACAATGAAACAACACGTGAAATCACTTAAGCAACCCTTAAGCCCATCTGTCGAACGCAACAATGATGAAGCTCAGTCGATTTTTTTAAATCTTCATTGTTGGAAAATGCTGCTCTCTCTGGCAAGAACAATTTTGCAACCCTCGTGTGATTTCGATTTGATGCCACTGGCAAGTTATTATATACCTACAGTGATTCCTGAGTGCAATACATTTCCAATCCCTGTCGGTTGGATGAGAGTTTACGCAGAACACCTTTGCAGCAGCGCAAACATAAAGCTTAGTGCACAATTATAATCTATTTCTCGTCTAAAGAAAATGTGCTGATCTTTTAAGTACTAATACCCAACATACTTTTAAAATAAAAAAACTAATGTGTTTGACCACTTGAATAACCCTATATGCCCATCATTCACTAGTCAACAATCATGCTGAGGATTGATACCTCCTTTTATTGGACTAATTCTCAATTATTGATAAGACCAAGTTCGTGTCCCGGCAAAAATTTGCTGTTCTGGTGCAAGTTTGATTTAATCACTACATGGATATACCCTATGCCAGCGATAGTACAGACTTTGACTTAAACAATACAGCAAACTATTGTCTATATATTTCAGCTCACACCGTAAAGTTATGCCAGTTCCGATGGTTTTCCTAAGCCTGATGAGCATACATCTTTATAGGGGATATGGGTGTCACCTCCCTAATGCGCCAGACCTTCCTCGGTACTCAGCGCAAACTCCTGCCCCTGACAGTCCTCAAACCCCACCCGGCAGCGCTACAAACGCCCAACCCATAGTCGTCAAAGGCGCCGCACCGCAACCACCGTCTACACCTACGCTAGGGAAATAGTGAAACCAACAATTTCTAGTGTGTCGAAAAGCTGTTTTCTGTTCGCAAATATATAATTTGTTAGTTGACAGACTTTTGTCGGATTAGAATGAAAAGGTTATGTTTGCGAGCAATATCAGATAAAATATAAGGCCGTTTCTTTTACATCGTCACATATACATTGAATTTGCTCGTGAAGACACACGATTTCTAATTTAAAGCTAAGAAACGGATCCTAAACTATCATATCCTTGCCTGATTAAAATCGTTAATTATTCTTGGCTAGCAAAAAATCAAATCGAATTTACTGTTGTACCGTAACAATGTATGTGGATTCCACATCGAGTATTACAAAATATGTGATTGATGAAGGCATAGTCGCGCATAATTTACATATATACACTTGAAAGCACATGTTTTTGGACAAAGATATGCAAAACAATGATTATAACCTTTAAAAGCACTCACAAATGCTTGAATTGCGAAGTAATGAGGAAATATAATTATAACTTAGCGAATCAGTAACAGCTATAAGCAACACAACATATTTATGCAGAAATCTTGGTATATGTATAATGCAAGATAAATTTTACCTTAACCTTAACAACAGAATAATCTATACCGTTTCGATTAAGATTCTGACATATGTTGGTTTTGCCAATGTTAAATAAGTAGAATCATTCAGAGTTTTTTTCAAGATTTCCTAAGGTACTTTCGCGCGTCGTGGTTTCATTTATTTCTTGTTGAAGTAAAACAGTTGACAATATTTCATTCGAATCTGAAGAGGTTCGTTTATCAAAATCATATATTATAAATTTTTTCATTCACTTGTTTCCTGAAAATAATCCTCTTCTCAAAATCACACAGTTCGTTGAATCAAACATATTGTATCAACTGATAGCGTTTACTGTTTTGAGATATCAATATAACATCGTTAAGCGACCATTAGTTGAATTATTATGCAGAGTTTTTTACCTTGAACATTTATTATAAAAACAGTTGTTCAGCCATTGTTAACGACATTAACATCACAATATAAAGTCTTTCTCTGAAGTTGTATTAAAGTTTTCCGCGTTGAGAAATTGAAATCATTCTTTCTTTCGAACCACAAAGAGCTTTTATACTCGCTACACTACCACTCTCCTGAGAAGCGGAGCTTTTTGTTTTTTAAAATATAAATTACAACGCTTGAGTTAAATCTAGCCTATAACGCACATTACTCAAAAACACCAAGTTTTTTGTTTATTATCCGCTTCATTTCACTTTACGAGCATCTCAGGATGGAGATGATTTTATCGAGTAACTTCTGTTATCCAGAATTGTTTAAATGAAAGCCATCTCTAAAATCTGTTTCAACTGTCATGAGTTGCGTCTTCTCTTGAAATTGTTCATACTTTGCATTAAACAACATGTCGTTGTATCTTTCGACATGAGGCTCAATTCGAAAATCTTTATTTTTCGGTCTGTTCAAAATCTGGCAAATTATCAACATGGTGCTACTATTTCTTACGAAATTCTCAGATTTTATCACATTTTTAATAAGACGATAAAGGTCTCAACTTTGGTGTATCATCTTTTGAAGCCAGATTATTTGTTCCTACGAAAATTACCATTTGTTGACGTATACTACAACAATTGCACTTGATGCTTCAAAAACGTATTCAGTCTGCTCCTGGCAGTGAAATAATTATTTTGTTTTGTTTATGTCCACTTATTATTGAATCACCAATTACAGTCATTGCCGGCAGTGAAGAATCTGCTTCCTTGAAATGTGATCGAAGCTGCATCAACAATTTTTCAACTTCATTGTTATGTCCACCCCAGAATTAGTCATATTGGTTATTCTCAATTAAGGTGGAATTGTCTGTTGACACTTGTTTTATAACGCTTGGTTTTACGGAAATTTTTTGAAATAGAAACGTAGTATTACTGGAGCTTTCATCAATTGCCAGAAATACGCATGTTTACTCTCTATCTCACGACTGGTTCTTTTTCGTTTGTACCAACTTGTTTGTTCTTTGATTTTTGATGCAATAGCGTAATCCTCTCTAAGCCTCGCTTGAAAGTACTGTTATGAGTGTTCAACGCAACTCCTTTTCGTCATTAATTAAGAATCGACTTGCATGTAAATGCGAGAAAGGACTGCTAGCGCCGGGGTACTGAATTTGTCTTTAAAATGCAAAAATGGAATCTTGTATTGCGAATATAAAACAGTTCCCAATGACAACCATCCAAACTGCTTCATATGTACAGTGAACTTCAGTAATCAGCCAGCACGACAGTTATAACCAAAAACTGCTTTAACAGCTTGCTGATATTTTAGAATGGCACAAACAAATGCTGTTGTGTCTCTTGCTAATAATTTTCAACTGTTATGTTAAATGTGTCTTTATATGCTAAAAATTTATTACTAATATACTTTACATTAACAAATTTCTTTCAAAATCACTATTCCTTTTAATAAAAATCACGATTATGCACGAATAAATTTAAGGTGACCCAAACAACCATCCTTTTTTGAAATTTCGTATAAAAATTATGCTGGAGCGCTCTTTGATCAATTGAAATCCGGAGTAAAACTGTTCGCGAAAACAGCACTCTACGATTGAAATTGAGACATTTTACGTCCACGAAAATTCGGTTATAAGTATCGAATTTTTTGGAAATTGAAATTTTTCTAACTTCAATTAAATGGGTTTTGTTGGTGAACACCAAGATCTTAACTATAGGAACGGTTTACTTGTGACATCAGTATTACATTAAATTTGTTCGCCAACAGTGAATAATCTTATGCAAATTTGATAGACATTAAGCAATAGAATTTCTGTAAATTGAAAATCGCTAAAATTTTGTTGGTGTACATGGTACAGTTTCTGGCGCTTGGATTTTATTTTGTCAATTTTCGGTTAATGAAAAACTGAATGAAATTCAGAAGTTTTTCGTAACAATGGTTTGGGATTCGATATCGGTTATTACAAAATAGGATGGTTGGTGGGATCACCTTAACTTTACTGACGCAGAAAGCTCTTTATACAACAAATTTTGGCCCTGATTGGGCTGAGGGGGAAAAATCAGAGAAGGGCCCACCATCTTTTCAGTATAGCCCCATCCATAGTCTCTGGACCTCGAATCATCTCTCAGGAGGGGGGACCAATTTCAGGGGTTGGATTTTTTTCGAAATATGGATTTTGGTTTTTTGACTTTTTTGGACATAAATTTGGATTGGATTGACCAATTGGGCTCAAATTTGGATATGATATAGAAAATGCAATGAGCTATACGGCGATGCATGGGGTGTGACGATTACTGTTCGTTACAAGAAGATATGGCTCCCGATGTCGGGAATGCAAGCGAAAAATGGATATTTTGATGTTTGGAAATTAGGTTTAGACTGGGCTCAGTTTTAGGGTAAGCTTGAAGCTTAGGTTAGGGTATCCGGAAATACTGCACCGGCAAACGCAGGCGAGGAAGCACCAGTGCTGTGCACCCAAAACCGTGGCAGTTAGCAAGCGCAGCGGCTTAGTGCGGGGGGTCCGGGGGGCGTCAGCCTCCCGGCTTATTCTTAGGCTTAGGCTTAGGCTTATTTTATTAGGCTTAATCTAGAACTCTATAAGAAACCGTACTACAGACATTGGAACTAACATCTAGACGCGAATATTAGAGGCATGATTGTGTTGATGGTGCGATTGGGGACGTGGAAAAGTAGACACTTGCCCGTTTGTCGTTCAATCATGCCCACCACCCAACCATGCTGACAACGTGGCATGCCGCGGTTGTATATTTGTCGATAAAATTTCGAGTCGTCAACTTCTACGTCGATGCCGGGGCGGCCCAACATGCTGTTTTGCCAATGATCACGGTCGTAAGCCACAGCGACATCCCTACAGTAGTTGTACCAGATTGTAATGGTATCTGTGGCGACCCCTGTTTGCAAGCGACTGAAGTTTGACGGCAAGTTGTTGATGTAGCCGAAAATGATCACCAGTGTCGTTTCTAATGTGATCCGGTGACCGACAGAAATGAGCTAATAAATACTAATAGCTTCGAATAGATAATTTGGCTCGGCAATCTTTACAGCGCAATTCGTATTTGTCAAGGCGCGCGAGGTCATTACGCGCAGCCAAATACGTCGCGTCGCCACATGCACATTGTTGGTTGTTAGCGATAAGTCTCCATTGGGCAAGCAGAACAATAGTATCTTTATATGTTCTACGCACCATTTGGTTATAGGTCATGCGCAAATTATTGTTAATATCAGGTTCAGGGAGTATAGTATTAAGGCGCGAAATGTTAAATCTAGTATTTTGAGGTCTGCCACGTGCTGCCATATCTTAATAATATGCTGTAAAATATAAAAAAAAATGGAAAATAAATCATCAATTGGTCAATCGAGCGTTCCCAAAGGGTTACTTCCGAAGTGGTTAACTGTTCTTGCGGATAACTTCAGATGGAGGCCACATATATCGATATGAATGGTACCATTGAATTTCTCCTGTAATGCTGGATCGATCTAGGTGCACCATGTCTATTTTGCAAAATTTTTTTTTCAAAATTTTCAGGTGACATTTCACTGGTGGGACCATTGGGTAAAAACAGAAAAAATTTTTCCGTAAAATGGTTGTATGCGGTAATTTTGAAGTCAGCTCGTCGAGCTGAGTCGATTGGTACCAATTTCAGCGGCGTGCGACCATTTGCTGATTTCCCGCCCCCCCAGCCCGAACAGCGCCCAAATTTTAAACTATCTGAACCGGTCCGCTGAGGATTAGGTAAAAGCTGGAGATAAAATGTACCCATGCGACCCGAAGTACATGGTCATATCTTCTTAATCGACGGAATTACCGGTGATATAGAGCTCACATAGAGTAATCAAAGCTGTAAGTATCTACCATGCTATGTTGTTACGGTGGTTATCATGTTTTATGCTTGGGACTTCCTAGTGTTTAAAATGTACCCATGAGATATAATTGCCGCAAAAAAGTCGTATCACAATCCATCTTTCAAGCAATATGCTTGTGACTGGACTCTTTTTGTAGAGCAAGTTAGTCAATGTGTAGCTGTGTGAAGTAGCTTGTTACAACAGTAGCTTCGTAACTTTTCACCGGACAGGTTCGCTAAAAGTTTCGAATATATTGTGTATATCGTGAAATGTGCTGCCCTAAACAAACGATTTATTTTCGAATATACTGATACGCTCGGAATTAAAATAATTTGGCCTTGGTAGTTATATTTCTTCCAGTTTGCACTGAAGTTCCTAAATGTTTTACCGCGGATTGAAAATATTTTACGCTATGATTCAGTCCAATGGTTAACTACCGACGAGTGAATTATTAATCGTTTCTAAATATACATGCAATGAACGATAATAAAGTATAAATCTGTATAAGTCTTCAAGCCTATCAATTTACTCACAGTGATCGTTTCTTATGTAGACGTGTCGCTTCATCTGTGTAAATCTAACTAACACAACATCCTGAGTATAAGCAAACGAACAGAAGTTATGTATACACATAAATCTGTTACGAAAATGTTATCTCATTTCAGCTGCGAATGCAACAGCCTTGCATGAAAATAATCAAAGCTTGGCGCGGGCATTGGCTGATGCAAGAATGCAAATTAAGAGCCTGGACGACATAAGAATCAACTTATTATCTGAAAATGCCGATCTCCTTTCCAAAATAGCTTCTTTGGAGCAATCGAATGCCGAGGATCATGCAACAAGAAACGTTGATGTGAGACGTAGATTTCTTTTAGGGAAGACGTAGATTTCTTTTGTGTTCGGTCTGTTGTATTTAGTTTCGTTATTTACTTTATACTGTGTCACAATCTGACAAAATTCGTAATTTATTAAAACAGGCAACCCAGATTCGTAGATGAGTCAACAGTTGTTGCTTATGGCTGGTTGTTCAAGGGAAGGAAGAATCATGCCACGAAATTACTACCGTTAGCGTTAAGACGAAACTGTTGCGTCCCTCCGCGTCTGAACTTACTTTTGTCCGAGACTCTAGGTAGGTACAGAGTTTCCGTTTCGGATCTGGTATCCCTTCACGGCTTGTGCTTGGGCAACTCTGGCTGCGATTGCCACAAAACGCGAGATCTGCGCCAGCACCATATGTACAACTTGGGGATTTTAATAATAATATTCAAAATATGCAAATAATAAAACAATAATTGTGACGTATACGCATATAATTATTATAAAAAATTTCGTGTCCTGATATTAAACGATGTATATTTATAATATCACCTATTATTTTTCTTCCGCCGATCTGACCGCGAGACACCTACTAATACCCGGATATGGACAACCATATTCTAAAATCTCAAACTTATTTAATCTTGTAGAACTGTATACTAGACTGTCATTTGCTAATATATCTCTATTTTATGATGTATTAAGTATTTGAGGTAAAAAACCTTGTTGTGAGGGCGAGTGAGGCCAGCAGAGCTTCCACTAACATTGCAAGTAGGGAAATCTTGAAAATTTTTTGTCTATCGGTGTCATTTATAACTAATTTTTGGGTAGATGGAGTTGGCAAATTTTTTATAACAAAAATGGTGACGCCCTTTAGTTGAACGCTAACAGTTTTTTGGGTACCTGTGTTTCTAAGCCTATATTTTGCGGCACAAGGTTAGCATCTAAAATGAATCTGGACTCAGCTCATCGGTGTCTACAAGTTTGGAGAGCACTTTATTGTATGACTGCGCCAAACGGTTTTCGGTGCTCTGAATATGAAGGTTTGGTCATTTAGAGGCCAGTACGAATATTTCATGGCCTAATATTCCATTTTCGTGGTTCTCAACGTGTTTAGGGAACGGTTTTCAATATGTTTGCGTTATTTTAGGTTTTGTATTGTAGGGCATCAAAACCGGTATATTTAAGTTTTTCGCAAAGCGAATACTATGGTTTGGCTATATAGAGACCAGCACAAATATTTTGTGCTTTCAGTTCTCAAAGGGTGTATGGTCGATGAACCAGATTTATTGAAAATAGTCCGTCTTGAATTGTATTGAATCGCGTGCAAGGTATCAAAAATAATATTCATACATATGTAAAAGTATAGCATCCGATTCTCTCAGCACTACAACGTATTTAAGTCACATTTTATGTATAGGTAAGCGAACGTCTTGCTGCTTTATTCATACAAAGCTAATGAAACCTGTTTTATGCAGACAAGTTGAAGGACCAGTCTTAGTCAGGTGTGAAGTTCTTGTCCTACCCAAACAATTTATCAATACGATGCCACACATATTGATGTAGCTGTTAACTACCACTCTTACACAAACGGGAAGCGACGAAATTCCAATTACAAGGCATAATACAAGGCCGGTGCAGAATCCAATATTGCCGTGCAATACTTTGGGTGTTCGAGAGGTTTAAGGTAAACCGTCGGGGAACCACTTTTTCCAAAAGAACGGCGCCAGTTGTCACTAATTTAAATTATATATATACTATTTCTGCACCGTTAGATAAGCTATTGTTGTAGGTATTGTGACATGCGGAATAGTTGGTGGTCCTTAATTCTTATTAAACCAGCATTATAAGGTTTCAGGTGCTCGGGAGGTTTTAAGGTGGCATATACACGAAACACAAAGCCTGTTGCAAGTGGCGACGTGTAATGACAACTATCACCAAATCGGGTTTGTTCTGTTTTCCCCTCGCTTGCGAGATACATATTTACGATCATCTTTATTATTTAGGAACTTAAGCGAGAAGCAGGTGCACTTATAGATGATATGTCACAGAAGATGTACGCAGTTACCGACGTGCTTGGTCAGCTTCGATGTCTTTGCAATATTTCACAACAAACCAGTAGCTTATCTCATTCGGACAGTATTCCTACACGGTGTTTTGCAAGCCATGAACCGGAAGCGAGGAATGAAGAGTTTGCTCAAGAAAATGCCGCTAACTCTCGATTTCAGTAATTAATGATGTTGACTAATGAATACGGAGATATGAAGTGCCAGACTGACTGGGATGGTACTCCTGTTTGTGCTGTAATTGATGTATCGACGGAATTTGTACGGAATTCGGAATATCAATCTTTTACCAAAAACGTTGTGATGATGTCAAGTCTTCATCCCTCCATAACGGAGGCGGGGAAACTTGACGTCAGTACTTATAGGACAAAAATTTATATTTTAATGATTAAACTTTACTTAGGCTTAGGAAGGCAAAACGTTATACATTTATTCATGGAGGAAAGACTTGACATGATACGCTTTGCGGAACGCGAAATTAACATGATACAAGCAGTGATCTTACATCGTTCTGAA
Organism: Trileptium ribeirensis; assembly: GCA_030248225.1. Taxonomy (NCBI): domain Eukaryota; kingdom Metazoa; phylum Nematoda; class Enoplea; order Enoplida; family Thoracostomopsidae; genus Trileptium; species Trileptium ribeirensis. The sequence goes on from JASANE010017209.1 coordinate 19,855, forward strand.
ATTACAGTTGCGCGCACTGCGCGAGTTCATTGCAGATGCGTACGCCATGGATGTTCCTTTGTGAAAATCACAACTGTATCGTGTAACATTTTGCGTTCACAATTTTATCATCTACGTTAATTTAACCAACGCGAACATTTTCATCTTGCGTACAGGCACATTTCTCCTTTTCGACTGTTTGTACTCGCTGAAGAAATGTCATGATGAATCAGACAGCTGCATTTAGGACATACACGTTAATAGGATAGGAGGAATATCCCCTGAAATGTAGGCCACAACCTCCACCCTCCTCGGTACAAAGCGCCGATTCTTGCGCCCCCGGCGAATGCCCACTCCCTCAACTCCCCGCAATTATGGGTTGATCTCGTCGTGAGGAGCCTTAAGGCCCACTCCGAAGACCGGGCTGACAATTCCTATGACCTCGAACCTTGAGCATGTAAGGATTAGATAGTGGCATTGTCCTCTGTTTACCCTCAACCGTGTACTGTTCTCTATTATAGCATTTATGCTGTAAGTGCTATATTTCTGGTATCCTGTAGTTTTGGACATTCTCATGCGTCAGAGCTGTCTATTGACAAAATTGTGGAAACTGGTTGTTGGACATCATATTGCATAGATAGATATTCATTTTTTGGGATTATTTTCCAGATTAGTCTTACCATTTCCCATCGTGAGCTTATTTTTAAAAGTGTTTGATATAGGCTAACTAATTTGTGGTGAGGCTGTGCCGCGCCGTCACTTCTGTTTATCAGGGAATAACCGGAACCGTCCATTTAAACCGGATCCGGAACTGGAACCTGGTCTTCGAAATTTATATATAGTAAAACAGATGATGGAAGAAATGAAGGTATAGTGGATTTAAAATGCATTAAAAATAACTTTTACATTAAACTTAATATATTGCGATGGTATTATTGCCTTTCTGAAACTTTTAAGAGACTGAGGAAGCTAATAATGTTTATTTATCGATCAAATAATGTCGGTTTTTGGACATTCAGAGCAAAAAATGTCTTCCACTATACAGCATTGCGTATGCTGCGTCAAATCGAATGTGCTTACAAAGCTTGGAGCGTAGAATACACACTTTCGCTCTGTCTCCTGTCGCTTCCCTTTACTACACATACGTTTGTTGCATGTTCTTCTGTAGGAAACTTAAAAATATTGGTTTATATGATTCTAAGAGAAAATAATAGATAGAAGGTAATTTTCTGATCAGTAGTCAGAGACACTGTTTAGGCTAGCGTTGGACAAGCAGTGCCCGTCAGTTAGATCATAATGATGATAACTTTCTAATCAGAATGCTATAAATGAGACACACTGTGATGCTGCTCGCACAGTCTCAATAATTACAGTTCATTGCCAAGAAAGCGGTTTCTAGCGCAGTTGCAGATAACGTTAGTTTACTTCAATTTAGGCTGATTTACCAAGTTTACAAGCGCACTGGCGGGTGCTTGACGCAATTTATACCCAAAGCATACCCTAAGTACTTCTGCGTAAGCCATACTCTGTTACCGAGTTGGACCGGTTTAATTCAAACGTATCCCACAGACTTCTGGATGTGTGAAATAGCTGCTACAAGCATCGACCTGGCTTTGATTTAACAAACTCCTGCTGGTTATTATAAAAAATTCCTGCTCAAATTATGTGCCCTACTTACGTTTCACACGGCAAATTGGTTACTTAGTCTTTTCTTTTGCTTGATTGTATTGGAGCTTGATTATTGCATAATATATTACATATGTTTGAATTACAGGATGAAGCAAAAAACGTGGAAAATTTCAAACAAAATTTTTAAATCGGAGTTCCGGTTCCTGTATGGTTTTTTCCCTTTGCCAGAACCGCAACCGGAACACGATTTTCGTCGGAGCCGGAATTCCGGTTACTCCCTGCTGTTTATATATCTTATCGAATCCCGGGTGTGGGGTTATTAGTGGTTTAAAGTAAAATATTCTAACGCATCTGTGGAACTTTGTCGATTATATCAAAACCCGGGTTCATCACTGAAGAAGTGGGTGAGCATCGAGGAGTGGAGTTCAGCCTTTTTCGTGGTGTTAAGTAAAACATTCCAACGCATCCGTCGAACATTGTCGATTATATAAAAGCCGAGATTTATCACCGAAGAAGTGGGTTAGCACCGAGGAGTGGAACCCAATGGTTTTCGTGGTTGACAGTAAAATATTCCAACGCATCCGTGGAGAACACATATCCAATTATATCAAAACTCGGGTTCATCACCGAAAAAGTTTGTTAGCATAGAGGAGAGGTGTCCAGTCGTTGTCGTCGTTCAAAGCAAAATATTCTAACGCATCTGTGGAACTTTGTCGATTATATCAAAAACCCGGGTTCATCACCGAAGACGTGGGTTAGCATCCAGGAGTGAAACCAAATGGTTTTCGTGGTTGACAGTAAAAGATTCCAACGCATCCGTGGAACACATATCCAATTATATCAAAACTCTGGTTCATCACCGAAAAAGTGGGTTAGCATAGAGGAGAGGTGTTCAGTCGTTGTCATGGTTTAAAGCAAAATATTCCAAGGCATCTGCGGAACATTGACGATTATATAGAAAGCCGGCTTCATCGCCAAAGAAGTATGTTAGCATTGAAATTGAAGAGTGGATATCTATAGTTTTCGTGATTTACAGTAAAATATCCAGCGCATCTATCGAGCATCGCCCCTTGCGCTCCGTGACCCTGATGGGTCTATGACCATGCACAGCAAATGCGTGAACATACCGTTTATTTTTTGTTGTAACATAAATATTAAAATAATAAAATCAAATATGAGCTTGATTTATGTGCCGTTATTTCCCAATTAGACGATTCAGACTATCTCATACGACACCTAAGTACTTGAGCTCAGAATTCAGGAAAACCAAGCATAAAATTCACCCGAACTTCTCCCCTAGTTTTAGTGAAATAAATTAGCGTTCGGAAATAAGGAAGAATACCAAGCGGTGTAGAATGAAAGAAACTGTCTTTCTGAAATAAAGCTACCAACTAGACATTCAGACTTTCGGTAACGGTGTGATAATTTGCACAGGTCCAATAATAGGACCGTTTGCATCGCCGTATTATAATTCTTATAAACCCAGATCAAACCTCTGAGTTGCTACGCAAAATCCTATTAATTTACTCAAACACATAGTCCTACCATTAGTAACTGCTAATTGTTCAGCACCTAAGAACCTTTGCCTAGCTTCACCCCATTTTTGACATCTGAAAACAAAGTGTTCAGACATTTCAGCCTCCTGGCGACAATATTCGCAGAGACCACTTTCTCTTAGTCTCATAACTCCAACATGGGCATTTAAAAGATTATGCCCAGTTAAAACATGTATCGCAATCCGAAATCTATCTTTTCTGAGCTTCCATAAAAAGCGACATCTTTTAACATTGACCTCAAGAAGTAAAATCCTTGTCTACTTGCAATTTTCACCCTCTCTAGCATGTCGTCCAGAAAGAGAACGCACCAGCGCGGTCTTCACTATGCAAGAAGAATCTGGAACGGAAGGTTCTGGCCCAAACACCTTCAGTAAAGTCCCCTTCTTTGCAAGGCTGTATGTAATTTCGTTACCCCTAATGTCTGAGTGTCCCTTGACGCAGGCCAAGCAGAGCACATTTTCAGCTTCTAATCTATTTAATTTCTTGTGGAATTCAAGAACAGTGGCTGACAACACCACCGGTTTGTGTAGAGCATTAAGTGCAGCCTGGCTGTCACTGAAAATCCAAATATTCCTTCCCCTAGTACATTTTTCCACGAGATGTTCGGCACATCTACAATTTGCAATAATTTCCGCTTGGAATATCGTTGCCTTATACCTTAGTGCGAAGTACAATCTATGTGTTTTATCAATAACGACTCCTGTGTCTACTCTAACTCCACCATCTTTGTCCATAAGTAAACCATCAGTATAATGTACAAGATCGTCATCTGACTGGGTTCCCTCGTGTCTAACACACTATTTCCTATTCCAACTGAAATCTGAAATTTTTGTCCGTTGGCATTACTATAGTATCACATATGGCTCGGGCGAATCTTTGCAACCTGTAATATCCACTACCCTCGCACTGAGCAAACCATAGCCCAGTGGTTCGCAGGTGGTAGTAGTTTTCAACTGCCAGTTGATCAATAACGAGATCAATAGGTCTAATTTCTATAATGGCCTCAACGCCATCCAGGGGAGCAGAACGGAGTTAAACTGCAATCATACGACAGGCCAGACTGTGAACCTTCAAAAATTTCCCCAGGTAAGATTTCAATTTGCTTCGGTGCCAGCACATAGCACAGCCATACGTTAGAGATGGAAGTAGTACCGCAGTATAGGGGTGGAACATCGAATTTGGCCGTAGTCCCCAATTAACACCAACTTCACCCTTTATAGCACAGAGAAGTTTTATTGCCCTCTGAGATGTCTGTTCAATATGATATCTCCAACTCATTTTTGAATCTAGATACAAACCTAAATATTTTACACTATCGCAAGGCCTCAAAATAATACCGTTCAAGGTTATGTCCCTATATTTATCCTTTGATCTCTTGCGGGTGATAAGCATAAGATTTATTTTGCTCGAACTTATCGAGAAACCTCTTCTACTAATCCAACGTAGTATCGAGTTAAGCGCATTTTGAATACGTCTACATGCCACTCCCAAAGACGTGGCCGAGCACAGTAAACTAAACATCATCCGAGTAAGCAATACTCAAAGATCTCGATTTTCAAAATAAGCCAAAAGATCATTCACAACTGGGGTTATAATACGCCTCCTTGCGGGAAACCCCTAGTAGCTCTGACAGTTGTCTTGCCTACTTTTGCCAGAACAATTCTTGAGTTAAGCAAGTTACTTAGCCAGTTCTTAATATATTCCGGCAAAAATTATTATTACTGTCCTTTGTTTTTATTTGTCTTCTCACGAGCCGGCCCAGTATATGTGTGTTCACGATCAGTGAGTTTTTAAAGTATCGTGATCAAAAACGATAATCTAAAAAAATGCTGTTTGAAGTATATATGTGATCAATCAGTAAACTGTAATAATCTGAATCGTAAAATAGTTGACGCAGAATAACGGCGTGTTTCTGTGTCGCAAATCATGGCGGCGTACATAAGTAAATATTTTGCGAGCGTCCGTTTAAAAATCATGAACTCACTTGACAAATGAACAACTTAGACGTACATACACATCTAAACTACCATAGGTTGCTTTCTATTGAAAAACAAAACCTTGTCCAATACCGTGCTCCAAAAGCGCAATGAAGTTCTTTTACAGATCAAATTTGGACCCTGAGATCTTTACTTGACAAGAAATTTTTTCTCACAGTGTTAAAATTATTTACATGATTTGCAGTCAAATGTTTGTAACTGCTGGCTAAATAGCGACTGCGTGCACAATAGAGACGTCTTAACAACAGTTCCATAATAACGCTTTATTATTTTTGTGTTGTGAACAAAAGTTCTGTATTTCGACAATTTTTTAATTTCGAAAACTCCTCCTTGATGAACCAAATATATGAGCGACACAAGCAAAATAATATTTTTGGCGCAGTTGAACCCTATGTCACAAACACTCCTATCTCTTTTTCACATATCATGTATTTACAGCTCATTTGATTGCAATTACAAATAAAAGCTTGCACGGTGCGCTCGCTGCTTAATAATTAGCTGATTTTTTGCGGTTAATATTTGATAACAATGTGTACCATACAGCGTACATATCGACTTAATTTAAGTACTGTAATGTAACTTTTTTAGCATCGCAGGCATGAAAGGGATTTTTGCTCCACAATGAAAATTTTGCATATCTTATTAGCCACACAGAGAGGTATTGGGTAATTTTAGCCGCGCACGAAAGTACCTGCGAAGCTGTGTAGGGTGATGCCAAAGATAACATGAAAGAGCTGAATATTCTCGCCTTTTCACTTGCCAAAAAAATCGGGAGATTGCCGTGGGGCGTGTGCATGCTCGTATGAAAATCTCGAGTGCGTAGGGGAAAAGTTTAACTTTTTCGCATATTTTTGGCCAGGTTTTGCTATGTGAACATATTTTCAGCGCTGATGGTATTAGTAGGAGTTGTAACTGCCTTGTTAAATCACCTCGAGGCTACTAGCAAGTTCTTCTCACACCTAATTTTTATTTTTTGGTATTGTTGTGTATTGTGAATCAGTATCAAACGTGGGTGAATTTTGTGGAGTGGGCGGGCAAACATGGGGATTTTAGCGAGTATGTAGGATCCCCCGTCAACCTTAGTGGAGGGGCCAGACTGTGCACCTCGAGCAGCCAAAACGGATACTTGAGAGCCGCTCTACCACTTCACCTGGCAAAGTCAAATACCTGAATTCAGGTTAGGACCTGACTTCGAACACCGTATTTTATTTGGCCATAAGTCAGCTGCAACCACTCGTAGTAAACTGTGTGCTGTGGAACTAAACAAACGTTTTCTGCGTTATTAAATACTTTTCAGTATCTTCCAAAAGTCGCGGCAAAACAGTAATTATGAATGTCGATTGCGAACACAGCCCGAGACTGAAGCTACCGAAAACGCACGGCAGGTCTTGGATTGCAATACTGGTATGTGCCATGTTGTGTATTATTTGTAGTTATTTTACATTGCGTTTAGAGTGCAGTATATTTACTTTGATACGATTACTTTTATTGTATATTATAATGTGCACTTTTGGCAAATGAAAAGCTGGTGTCCATGACTATTATTAATGTCTGTACTATCAGTATAAACAGTGTCGAAACTGGAAAAAATTCTAACCACTCAGATTTTGTCCGTCTATGTCGATTCGTCTTTTACTGCCGTTCATATCAGTCATAATGTTTTACAGGTGTCTCAGGTGATACTTTGTCTTCAATTCCAAGTTCTGTCTTTTCCGCTACAGGCATTGATGTTCCACCAATTATGTTTGAAGATGACGGTGATACTGATGACGAGGTGCGCGCTGAAGGCCTATATCCTACTGAAAATGAACCGTATGGATTACTTGTTGCTCTTGGCAGGGGTAAGTTGGCAGAAATTTTTTATTACACTTTTGATTGTTCTCATGCCACGTGGCCATAAATTTTGATGTACTTGTTTTGTGCTCATCGTCTTATATAGAGCGTGACTATATTATTACACGGTAGCAGCATTACCAAGAGCTAATATTAGCGAAGAATTGCGGTAGCAGCATTACCAAGAGCTAATAATAGCGAAGAAATAAATATTATGTAGCATAATAAAGCTTCTATTTGGGGTTTCCTGTTTTTTCGAAACAGTGGTGTTTATTTTTCATTTTAAAGCTGGTTCCTCATTCCGCTGTTTACCAGAACTAACAAACTAACATATTACCTTTAGGTGTATTTAAATTTTTTATATACTCCGAACTTTTTCATGAAGTCTATTTTTGTGCCTCGTCGTAACGATTCGTTATTGATATTAACTATTTAATGTATGTACACAATCATCTGTGGTAATATTTGAGTAGTAATTATTACACGACGCCTAGTTAATTAAAGACACCCAGCTATCGGCAAAGATTGTAGAAGTGAATAAAGTGTGTTATTGTTTTGAATCAGCTTGCTATGCAGCATGATCACGTAGCGTCCGTTCAGTTACAATATTGTCTAATTTAGTTTCGGAAGAGATGTCCGAAGATGATGGTGTAGCTGATGATGACTCGGAACAGCTGTCTCGTGATATTGAAGAGAATCAGTCCATTGATAAAAATTCCATGCCAGCTGTGGCATCGCGGAAGTCCTCACGATCGAAACCTCGTCGTTCAACAATATTTCAAAATGCTACTGTCGCCACTGCAAAGACGCAACTTCAACAGCGTCGAAGTAGTAACAGGTCATCTACAACAGCTAATGCAATCGAATTGCCACCAGCACCTTCCGCTATTAGCTCCGTTAGCACGTCAGTAAATCGGACGCGTCGTAGTTCGTCTTTACGTCGCACTTCTGGGGTAACAGCGCTCGGCGTATCTGCCAAACGTCGCACCTCTAATCTTTTTAATAAGAGCCTTGTTTCTGCTGCGCTTATTGACGTCTCAAGCCCGGAACAGAATTGCTGTATAACAACCGATAATACGCCACCTACACAAGACCAAGGTTTGTTGCGTATTATATCTATCATTACGACGGAATACCTTCTTCTCCCTCACTTTTTTGCGCAATAGTGCTAAAACATTACGTTTTCTAGTCTTCCTATATTGATCAGAACGTAGTCGTGATGGTTTTTTGCAGGGGTCAAATTTTTTAAATTTCGTCTGTGTGTGATCGGCCATAATTCGGGAACGACTTAACCTATTTTCATGATCTTGAGATCATTCAAACCGGCATAGGCTATTTACCATGTACATCTCCGATGTGTTTTTGATTTGAGATCAGGTGTCAAAATGTGGGTTTTTTACCTTATTTTAGACGCTATTTCGATATTTCGCCAATAAATATTATTAGTGATCAGTTTTGTTATGCGTCTTAAAACTGCCAAATTATGACACATCTATGTTTTGTAGACATTCGAGGTAACTATGTTTTTGAAGCGTTCAACTACATCAACATAGTAATGGTTAAGCTGAACCAATAATAGTACATTATATACATAATGTATATAATTGAGCGGATCGAAGCTTTTTTGTTTTCGACAGACCGGTTAAAATTGGCACCGTTTGTCCGTCCTTCGAACTTTTCAATAAGTACTGGTCGGATTTTAAATTTTTTGTTTGAAAGACCTAATATCCTTCAGGTGCAAGAGATGTGGTTTTGGTCAAAATTATTTTAGTTAGTTAATCGTTGGCCTATTTTTAGCATTTTCAAACAAACTTGCGTATTTTTCAATGAATACTTAGTGTAAAGCTATTATTTTGGTGCGTATAATACATCTCGCCGTGCTGATTACCAATCTTATTACTATTCGAGGATGTTAAAGACGTGGTAATTAGTTAATTAGATAATTATTAATACTAATTGCTAATTAATTATCTAATTTTTTGAAAATTTTCAAAATCCTCACCATTAAAAATTGCACACAGGTATTTTCAATGTCGCTGATCATGAATATGACATTTGTGAAACTCGAAAAACTTGGTTGTAAATGCCAATTAATTAATTAACTAGTTAATTTTATGCAATTTAAAAATCACCCCAATTTGCTGCGCTCATTTTTGTAATTTATTACGTTTACTAGTTTTTATTGGTTTAATATCTTCAATTTTAAGTGTCAGTAAGATTGCTTGTTAATTTGCAGTACGTTCATTAAAGATCATAAAGTAAAATACAGGAAAATCATTTATTTCAGAAGACCCAATTCAGGGAACCGAGTGTTGCATGTCTCTGTTTAGGGATAGGTAAGAAAATTTGTGTTTTAGATCGTATGCATTCTCGTATCTCTCTCGTTTATAACTAGGGATTTACAATCATTTTCCTAACAAAACTGAAAAAATACGTACTTTTTTGTTTTTAAAAATGAGATTTGAAGTTTTCATTTGATATAAAAATGAAGTGGAAAAAGTAAGAAATATTTCGTTTTACGTGCCATTGATGACGATTTTTAATATATTTTGTAAAATTTTTGCGATTTTCTTATCAGAGTCGTAGTCGTATTCTTTATTTTTAAGTATGTGTCTTGAAGAAAAACATTATTAGCGCTAGATATTTGTAATTAAAAAATTGTCGTGTATTGCTCCTTTCAATTCATCAGCCATGATACAACCAACGCAGCTAAAATTTAAATTCTGATCTTTCTTTCAGAAAACAGGAGCAGCTATTTAAATCTTCCATTCAGAGAAGGTCGATCACTAAGCATTAATCAATATTATTATCGTAATGATAGCGTTGAAAACGATAATGATGCGGAGCGACTTAGTCCAGTCAGTCAGAAACTCGTTAGTACAACTATTACAACGGCCAATGAAGATATTTCTGCTCAAGAAGAATGTGGTCATCATAAGCGGTATTCGTGCCAAAGGGATAATGCTGACGCAAACAATAGCACAGCCAACGATCGTGAAAGTCAACAAGACCTGGTCGATAAGCAACGTAATTATGCGCTTTTTGTGGACAACTTTACACCGCTGGCACAAAAAGAAATTTTATTTAGTAAATCAGAACAGACTAGGGAACAATTAGGAGTAAGGCCATTATTAACAAATTGCACTAACGGTTTAATTGCGGTATGACCATTTAGCAGGTCCGCAAGATATTCGTTACCCGGCGTATACAAGAGGTAATGCGATTTTATATTATGTGGTTTCTTTTGCTACTACTGACTCTGTTATGCAGCTTGCGTTAAACTAAACAAACACTGTTGTCGACTGCTTTTGTATTACATCGGCTTGCGTTGATCTGATACCACCTACGTACCCAGTAGCGATCGGCGCTGTTATAGTAGCAGATCTGTGGTACACTCATGATGCATGGACGTTCACAGTCAGATATATCATATGTTTTGTTCTCTAATTGGCCGTCATCTCATCGTTTATTGCAAGAATATAGTAATAGTGTGATCGGTTTTGTTTTTGAGTAACTGTTAGTCATGATTAAAATTTTACTTTTCAAGCCATAGCTATAGTAAGTGGTGGTGTAGCTTAAATTTCCTTAAGTTTAAGCTCAGGTTTTTCATTGTCTTACATGAACATATATGTAATATCGCTAATAACTTGCATTATCACAAAAGTTGGGAATTCTGAGTGTTTAATGTAATTTATTTAAGTGTTACAACTTAACAACAGCTATAAAGGGCAGGGGCTGTAAAGACTTTATTATTGACATTATTCTACAAAAATCAAGTACAAAGCGTACAGCAGCGGTGTTTTTCGCAATGTTGGCCGATGTTAGTTGCAAGTAATACTGAAACAAAATGGACATACGCAATGTATCAACGCTTCGCAATACGTGGTGCCAAGCATTTTTAGCTCCTGCGGTTTTTTTATTGACACATGATGTTTTACATAACACGTCAATAGTTGAAGCTTGTCTTGTCGCCAAGATTGTGAATTCTGAATATTGATTTAGATTTTAATTTAGAGATATGTATGTAGGTACAAGATACCAAATATCAGCCGTGTTGTCTGAGTAACTGAGAAGATATATGCCCGATTTTGTGCTCTCGATGCGCAGATACATAGCTGAATTTGCTCTGCCAAATGAGACCAAAAACACCCATATAGCTCGAGCGACTTCGGAGATATTACCATTTTTGTGTTTTTTGCCCCACGGGTGTATTAAAAACCCCATTTTGACCCAACCCTGCAGCATACATAATGACGGTAGCAACAAGCCATCTACAGCTACATAGAGGATAATTGATATACAACATTAATCCAAAAACACCCATATACCTCTAGTGGCTGTGGAAATATTCCCATTGTCGAATATTTTGGGCGAACCTATTTTACGTTTTGATCTAAATCCTGCATCTTAGAAGAACCTCGTAGCAAAAGTTGTTTACAGTATTATAGAGGTTTATTATATTTACCAAATGATTCAGATATCTACACCGGTTGTCGAGTTACATTAAGGAACGTGACTTTATGGGCACCAGTGGGACCCGATCCGAGGTTTTCTGGTGGAATATGTTGGTATCGGGGTTCGCGCCTAACTAAAGGGCATCAATGAGATATCAAGCTTTCAAAATGAGTTATTGCGCGAATCAAGCCGCCCATTCAAAGTTGAGTTATACGCGTCACACCAAAAAACCCACAAACAGATCTCTCCAAATTTCACAGTCCTGACCAATGACAATAATACTTCGTTGACACTCAGAATTCAAATAGTTGTACTAAGGGGCATAGATGGAGATTTAAAGTTTTCAAATGAGCTATTTCGCGAATCAAGCAGTTCTTTCAAAGTTGAGTTATGCGCGTCAAACTAAAAAACCCACAAACAGATCCCGCCACATTTCATAGTTCTGACCAATGACAATTATTTTTCGTTGACACTCAGATGTCAAATATACTACAAAGACATCGTAGACTATGGCTTTACGACGCTATTTTCGTATTTAAAAGCTTAGCAATGGTGGGAATGAAGGCGGACATAGCTAGCATGCTTGAGGATAACCATGGTTCCAACTAGACTTCTGCATTGTGTATTATAGTAGAGTTATAATATGAACTTATTGTACACACGTAATTCCTTACTTCATACACAACATATTGATGCACGTATCTAAGATCGTATATGTACAGTATACGAAGAATAAATTAGAACTATTATTGTAGAACATTTAAAAATCCATCGTCGACCAGAACATGCTGTAGCTTTGCCCGATATTTATTTCTGCGCACTTAGTTTTGCATCAAAGCCCTTAGTCCAAATGATTTCAGTTAATTAGAATCTGACCAGTCAGTTAAACAATTAGGAAACCGGGACCAGCCAATTAATTGAGCCTATTAATATTGAGATCATCAACTTAAGAATATGCGAATATCAGAAATGTTACTTGAATAATTCAGGAGATATCAGGTTATTGCGTACTTATACTATTTACAGCCTGAGTATAAACCTCTTTTGACCCAATTATAGTGCTGCTAAATAGGCGTTGAGCTGCTCTACAAAAAGCCCACCTATATAATATCTAGCAGTTGCGGCGTTCCCGTGTATTTTAGATATCCTGGGCCGTTCAAAAACTAATTTTGATGCGATCTTCCTGCGTAAATGATGACAATAGCCGCCGTGAGCAGGTTTTTTTAAAAAAGAGTCCAATGCCCGAGCGGTTACGGAGATAGTGCCATTTTCATGTATTTTGGTCCTATTGCGCCTATTCAAATACCAATTTTGATCCAAACCTGCAGCGTAAATAATGGCTTTAGTGGTACGGCATATGCAACTGCATAGAGGATGAAATTGCTCTGCAAATCGAGCGCGAAATAATCCTTATATATACTTTATGGTTATGAAGATGGCCGCTTCCGCTTGTTTAGGGTCTCATAAGCTCACTTAAATCCCACTTTTGCTTTAGCCTAAAATATAGGCCACTCCTGTAATCAGAACGTAGTGGAGATTGTGTGTTGCAGTGGTGAAATCTTTTAAATTCCGTCTTTGTGTGTGATCGGCCATAACTCGGGGACCACTTAACCGATTTTCATGATCTTGGGCTCATTCGAACCGGCATAGTCGATTTACCGTGTACTTCCCAAAACGTTTTTTGATTTGGGGTCTTATTACGGGGCTAGGGATCAAGATGTGAGGGGTTTTTGCTCCATTTTATCTTTCGCGGAAGCAAAGCTATTTTATATTAACTTTTGTTTTTTCCCTGGATGGTTTTATTTCACAGTAAAATGATAAATGCCTGTGCCTCTTTTTTTTCGATTAAGGCTTCGATTCCGAATTTATGCGGTTTGAGGTACGGGTGTATGGCTTAATGGTGTAATGGTTCCTTGAGCTAAAATTTGAAATTTTGTTTTGACGTCTTTGCGGGCTGATAAGTTTTTGCTGGGAGTTTTCGGGCATTGGAAACTCATTGCCGATGCTGGTTTTGCTCTGTGACCCATGGTTCCATGGGTACGGGGGTATGACGCCCTGTGGTTCGGGGTAACATGTCAAAACGAGCGGTTTTCACCTCATTTTAGTACCCCTCGCGGAAGCAAGGTTATTTTTTATCTTAACTTTCGAATTTTTATCCGGATGGTTTTATTTCATAGTAGAACGATAAATGCCGATGCCTCTTTTTTGTTTATCGATTAAGGCTCCGGTTCTGGAGTTATAGGGTTTGAGGTATGGCACCCTCGTGGTTCCTTAACCCAAAATTAGAAAATTTGTGCTGACGTCCTGGGCGGCTGAAATGTTTCGCTTAGGGGTTTCGGGCATGGGAAATTCATTGCCGGTGTTGGTTTTGCTCTGAACCGTCGGTGGTATGGCGCCCCTCATGGTTCTGGGTCAGAGGTCCAAATGATTCTTTTTTACCCATTTCAGTACCCTTTACGGAAGCAGGTTATTTTTATCTTAACTTCCGAATTTTTTCTCTGGTTTATTTTATTTCATAGCAAAATGATAAACGCCGATGCGTCTGTTTTGTTTTTCGAGTAAGAATCCGGTTCTATAGTTATGGGGTTTGGTTTTGCGGTATGGTGCCCCAATGGTCCTCGACCCAAAATTCGTAAATTTGTTTTGACGATCTGGGCTGAAAAGTTTCATATGGTGGTTTTCGGGCATAAAAAACTCATTGTCGGTGTTGGTTTTGCTCTATAACCTACGGTTCCATGGGTACGGTGGTATGGCACCCCCAATGTTCGGGGTCAGAGAGCAAAAAATGTTTTTTTACCTCGTTTTAGTTGCCTTCAAAGAAGCAAGATTATTTTTACCCTTACTTTCGATTTTTTCTCTGCTTGGCTTTATTTCATATTGAAATGATAAGTGCCGATGTCTCTTTTTGTTTTTCAATTAAGGCTCCGGTTCATGGGGTTTGAGGTATGGCACCCCCGTGGTTCCTCAACCCAAAATTCGAAAATTTGTTTGACGTCCTGGGCGGCTGAAAAGTTTTACTTGGGAGTGTTCGGGCATGGCAAACTCATAGCTGGTGTTGATTTTGCTCTACGATCCATGGTTCCATGGTATGGCACCGCCATGGTTCATCGACCAAAAATTCCTAATTTTACTGTTATGTCCTTTGATGCTGATAGCTTGCATTTGAGGGTTTTGGGACAAGGGAAACTTATTGTCGGTGTTAGTTTTGTTCTAACTTGTGCGGTATTGTGTGATATCCACATATAGCATATCTACGTATGCTATCGAGAGCTGACTGGCTTTTAATATACCTTCCATGGGGTCAGAATCCAGGGTAATTGTATTGTCTGTCGTATTGTTCGTCGTCTTGCTATAAAATCCATCGAACGGTGGCGAGGTGCGTTCCATATTATATATGAACCAGACTATAATAAAATTGTAAATCCATAAACTAGGATAATCTAAACTTACATGCCCGATTGATTCGAATTATACAAATTTAATTACACCTTAATTCTAGCAATGTGAAGAATGTGTAGACTCACCAAATGCTATTCTCCACTTCCCTTGGGTCTTAATGCTGGAATTCTATGCCAATTGTGAGAAAAACGCCAATTTATGTGACCGGCATAATCCAAACGTGAAACTATGGGGTCTATTGTTTCCTTACATCGTGTCCGACAGTAGTTGGGATCTTGCTAAACGCGGCACTTCCGTAAAAGTATATGTATCTCACTTAATTGTCCTTAATTAAATATCATATATGTTGAATCTAATTGTATGAAGTATATAAGTTACAAAATGTATGAGGTGATAAAGGTTTTAACCCAGCTGGTTTATATCACCAAAGTGATGCAATAAATGCACGAAATATACGTGTGACTGTGTGTACATAATACCGGCTCTTAGCGATGACCGAAGACTGCTAAAAGTTAGAGAAAAGCATCTGACTGATCTGCATTTATCAACTCAATTTCTAGCTAAAAGCGCTTGACTGCTAAATTGTTATACTGAGTACTCGTATTGTGAACACCTAGACTATGTTCGATTACACTAGCATGAAAAAATATATAATCAAAATACAAAGTGGCGGATTTGTCCGAAGCATTGGGACGTGTCATATTAGCATGTCGTATCTAAACACTAGAAATAAAAGCGTAAACACTATCTCTGGTACCCATGAGGGTTTTGAAAAAATCCCCCAGGGATAAAAGAGGATTGTTCTTTAGTTCTGATTTTGAAGATTAGGTGATCATCAGTAACAGGTTTACATACCGAGTAATTTTGACGAGTGCTAGTGAAAGATAGTCTCGATATGCATACCACACCAGATCGATTAGTTATATAAACGAATCTGGAACCTGTTATCCCGGGCGCCGTGGCCAGCTGTGGTAACACTCGCCTGAAGGCTATCACCAGACCCGGTTATTTTTTTTTGCACGTGAGGGCTGTACTTTTCTTCTCGGCATACTTGTGTACATCGAACTATCTATTTTGTTGTAACCGAATGTAAATTTTGTATGCCCATTGTTTTTCTTCCCGGCACGATATCTCGAAAGGCAATATTATGGCAGTGAATGATTTTGAACGAAAATGATAGTTTAAACGTGCCCGTTGTTTTAAATGATCTTTTACCCTTTAGTTTTTCTTAACGTGCTTTTTCACAATTCAAACAAATAACATACGCAAACGAATATAGATGGACCTGTGATATGGCTGGCTACTGCATTACTACGTAGGCTATTAGAAAATCCGAAGTGCACTCTTTACCCGGTAAAGCCCATAAATTCTAATGTCCCACTAACATCCGCTGTGTGACCCGAAGAAACTGTAGGACAGAAGCCTGGGTATGATACGTAGCCCGTTATCATACAGAATATGAAGACCCACAATGACCTCCAAAAAATCCTAAGTGTGCCCATTAACGTAACATCCGCCATATCACCTGTACATTCATATAATAAGGTATACCCAACGAATACTGTATGGTACAAGAAAATAGCCTATAGGTCTACTAATAGTAGACCCGAAAAGTAACGCTGGCTATGGTACCGTAATAGTATCTGTGGCGAGAAAATAGAAAACTTGACCTGTACCGTTAAGTGGGGTTAAGCAATAAAATGTAACCGAATCCTATTGTAACCGAAATTACCAGAAAATATATATGGAGAAGCAAGAACTGACAAACCCATAGTCCTAGTCAGCAATCGAAACAATCACAAAATATAAGAAAATATAAAAAACCTATATATATATTCGTAGACCGGTTTATGACCAGCGGATAACGTCAATTTCTGTGTAATGCGAGCATCTCTGGTACGGCTATCTATAAAAGTTAAGAGATAAATTACGATCTAATTTACGTATTAGCCGAATAGCCTATAATAGGTCCATGTCAAGCTAAAATTTGAAAAGAACAGGTCGTAATGTGCCAATGGTACCCGAAAAGGGTGCATAGCAGTAAAAAAATAGCCTGCTGTTATATACGAGATATGTATATATGTTCACGCGTACTCATCGGTTTTTGACCAACGGATAATGGCAGTTACTATATACTGTGGGCATATTTGTCGCAACTGCTTCTCGCAGTTAAATCTTAAGAGATAATTTATAATTTTATTAACGTATCGGCATGCTAGTCCGTAATTAAGCCTTTTACAGGCGATAATTTAAAAGAATTCGTGGGCAGGTCGCGATATGCTGAATGCGTGAAGAAGGGTTAGCAATTAAACAACAACCTGCCGCAGTATGCAGGGTGACTCACAGCCATCATGCCCAAGCATTTGTTATACAAAAAATCCTAAGCATTATAATTCTTGACGTTGATGTGTGTTGGTATTGGACGTGTCCAAATAACTGGATGAAATTTGAAGTTTAAACTCGCCGTCATGTAGCCCGAACAATAATGTACCCGAGAACCACGGTCTGTGTATATGTAACCACTACCAACATCTTGTGTCAATATACCCTTGAAAATCCTAAAAAAATTTTTTGGGTATGAAAAAGGACCACCATTTAGTAGCCCAGGTACTAGTGTGGAAACTGACAATTACCAAGCCACCCATTGTTAAAAGTGGAGCTGGCTACCGAATGTGCCACCCGGCAACCGAAGTACTTTAACCGTTCGAGTATTAACCTTCCCAGATAATATAGCCCAATATTTCTGTTATTGCTCATAGGAATGAAGAATGTGAATGTATGTTAATTGGACGAAAAGATAAAACATTAGATAAAACACAAATGATCCAACCATCGACCTTCCATGTTTACGTCCGATTACTTGTCAAAGAATTTTCGAAGTTTGAATTCATTGTACCATTTGGGTGGAAATTTATTAATAACGAACGCTCTATTTTGATATATAATTAATTCCTGTCTCTCATTGACTTCGATGTCAACACCATTCTTTGCAAGTTCTCTTCTGCAGTATTGCAAGTATCCAATAATAGCCTGTTTCCTGGGTTCATTGTGAGCTGTTAACTTCACTGGACGTTGTCCATTTTTAACGCGATCAAGATTAAAACTACGTAAATGTTTACCATTGTGCAGTATCGACAACGCTACTTCCTTCCTGACGAACGCTACAACAATAGGTGCTGGTTGGGCTCTCGCTTTGATTCTGTGTACCGCCGAAAAATCTTGACTTAACAACGGTCGATCAATAACCTTTACCGCGATAATGTTGAGCAGCGATAAAACTTCATCCCGTATTTTACTGGAAGGCTCGAATTTTTCGGTGTCATTCTTTTGTACCTATAATATCTGTTTGTAAACCTGTATATCTTAATCTTAAGCATAACTAGGAAGTATTGACCGTAATGTAAGACTGCTAAGAGTTCCCGGCATGTACTAGTATTCTAAATTCCGGTATGCGTAAATCAAATTTATAAGACTTAACTGACCGGGGAGTAATTGCTATGGAGTAGTATTGCGTGTAAACCTGATGAGGCTAATAAGAAAAACAAGTATATGGCTGGGTGTCACAATAATCTAGGCTGTAAACATCTATCTTCCGCGTCCGAATCGGGCAACTATGGGTTAAAAACATAAAACCGATAGTACGTATACTGCTTATGATATTGGTACAACATGCATCTAATTGAAGTAGGTGTTAGATGTCAGAAATGAAAAACCGTAACTAGAAATACCAAGTCCCGTATACCTTACTAAGCCATCGAACTTGGTTATAATCCGTACCTGATCTAAAACTCAAACAGTGAGTAAGCCGATAAACGATCTAACGTTGTACAGTAATTGAGGATCTACGTATTATCCAAAAATGAAATGTATGTTAATAGCTATAACCAGGTACAAAAGCCAAAAACCCAAATGACGTACATATGTTGAAGTATGTTTTACCATACAGTGCTGAAATGCGGCGAGCCGCCCCAGTGCTCTAGGCACTGATCTCCGGATACCCGTACTGTGGGTACGGGTCAACAATTGAACCCAAAACCTAACGGTCTGCGTGCTACAGTTGTCATCCTATTTGGATGCTCCTGATTAAGTATGACACAAGTATTTACATCAACTACCTCCAAATTATGGATCAAAATATTCGCGGATCGAGCATGTTGTGCTTCTGCATGTGCGAAATGGTATGTATCGTTAGCCAGCGCTTGAACGCTATCTAGTCGTTTATCGAACTCTATAAGGCGTTTCTCGACTGACTCTTGGATAATCTTGCTGTATTCGTCTAAAATCTTTTCGTGTGTTGATGAGTCCGCACATTGATCGATTTCAGCTGGACGTAGTTGTTTTTCGCGTTTAGATGTGACGCCGTCTTCCATGTGGTTTGAAGATCTTTTTCTGTTCGTATTGCTCGTATCTAAACGATATAATGTATATACGAGTGAGGGATAACCATTATGTTGCGCACTACCCATACATATGCAAACATACAAATAATACGAATCTTAAGCTACCATGAATGCACTTCAAGTATCTGTAGTGAACATACGGTGCGTTAGAGTCAGGGGAACTTATTCCGGTAGGGTGTTGAGTGTACGAATCTTGCAATAATAGGGTTGATAAATCTATTAGAAAAACCCCTATCAAGAAGGGTGTGTTTAAATTTGGCAATGTCATTATAGAAGCAAGTACGTTCGCTGTTTATCCTCAGAAATCTAGTTAATTGTGCTAGTACAATACCCCGAAAAACTGAAATCGATAGATTGCTAGTGAAATGGGGATAATTATGTACTTTGAAATTGAACTCAGTACGTTTATCGAACAAACTTATACTAGCTCTGCCTTTTAACAGTTTAATTTTAAGATCCAAAACATTAGCATTTTGATTATCTGTATTTACCTTACTTAATTCTAGTGAAGTAGGATAGATGTCATGATAGACCTCATCGAAGATCGATGCTTGTAGCAGCTATTTTACACATCCAGAAGTCTGTGGGATACGTTTGAATTAAACCGGTCCTACCCGGTAACAGAGTATGGCTTACGTAGAAGTACTAAGCGTATGCTGGGCTAACATAAATGACGTCAAGCACCAGCCAGTGCGCTTGTAAACCTTGCAAATCAGTCTAAATTGAAGTAAACTAACGTTATCTGCAACGCAGCTAGAAACTGCTTTCTTGGCAATGAACTGTATTTATTGAAACTGTGCGAGCAGCATCACGGTGTGTCTCATTTATAGCATTCTGATTAGAAAGTTATCATCATTATGATTAACTGACGGGCATTGTTTGTCCAATGCTAGCCTAAACAGTGTCTCTGACCACTGATTAAAAAAATTACCTTCTATCTATTATTTTCTCTTAGAATCATATAAACCAATAATTTTAAGTTTCCTACAGAAGAACATGCAACAACCGTATGTGTAGTAAAGGGAGGCGACTGGAGACAGAGCGAAAGTGTGATTCTACGCTCCAAGCTTTGTAAGCGCATTCGATTTGACGCAGTATACGCAATGGTGTATAGTGGAAGACATTTTTTGCTCTGAATGTCCAAAAACCGACATATTTGATCGATAAATAAACATTATTAGCTTCCCCAGTCTCTTTAAACTTTCAGAAAGGCAATAATACTAGCGCTATACATTAAATTTAATGTAAAAGTTATTTTTAATGCATTTTAAATCCACTATACCTTCATTTCTTCCAACATCTGTTTTACTATATATAAATTTCGAAGACCAGGTTCCGGATCCGGTTTAAATGGACGGTTCCGGTTGCTGGTTCCGGTTCCGGTAAATTTCGGTTCCGGTTATTCCCTGATACCTACATCTTCACTACGTTCTGCAATCTCGACAGAGTTACTAGTAAAATATCATAGAGCTACATAGGGCTTCACTTGCTTTACGAAATAAGCACTCCAAGACGTGTTTTGGTTATAGAGATGGTCGTTTTCTTGTATTTCAGGTCTAGTGGGCCCATTAAAACCCTATTTGACCGGACCCTAACCTGTGACCCAAGAGTATTATTATGAGAAAAGCTTTACGCACTCTTTTGTAGAGTCTTAGTTGCTATATAAATTGAGCTTGTGAGATATTTGCACCGATTGTTTAGATACAGCCAAGGATATGTTTTGTGTCGAACCGTTTTTGACCTGACACATGCGTTTTTCAGACCTCTTTTACGGTCGGAAAAAGTTGTACTCCGTTTTCTCCCCTAACTAAATGGCATCAATAGATATTAATTTCAGGTTTTTGAATGAGTTTTCTAATGAGTCAATTAGCCCAGCCAAGGTTCAGTTATGCGTGCCACCCCAAAAAGCGAGAAACAAACACTTGAAATTAACCGCTGTAGTCAGTGAGAATTGTTCGCTACGCTCGTTTCTCTAACTACTTAGAATTCAAAAAGAGTGCGGAACCTCGTAGCAAATTATCATAATCCTTTTATGGAGCAAGGTGTCATAATGCCAACGTGTTAACCCTATGTTATAAACATAATGTGCAATGTTATAAACATTTTTCATGAATAAATATTTTCCATGGACCATGGAAAATTTTACAGAGTACCCCAGCTGAAAATTGTTTACCGGTCCTTTCATTTTACCAAAACTGTTTAGGAACAATATAATTATTGCGCCAAGTGACTTCTAACGGATGTAGAATAGGAAATATATTATTCTTAATGCGAAAATTTTAGTATTAGCGATATATATCTTTCAACCTTAAAAATTGCGCTTGCACAGTGCTGTTGTTTGCAACACACTGGTATTTCTTAGCAATCACGAAGCCTTTAAATGTTGCTCATTTTGTATTGTTTAACGATTACTAGTACATTTTTGGTACAATTTTTTTTGTATTTTACACTACCCTGGCTCTGCCAAGTTGGACCACAAACATGCACCCTTTGGTGGAAGTCAATCCAATATATAAGCAAAACCCGTTATGAGCTGTCCCTGCTCTGCTACAGCAAAATGCTGTTAGGATCATCAGTAACCCATTACCTAAGCAACGCAAGTGACAGAAAAATGCATGGTAAAACACAGCTAAAATGTTTTTATCAGGTGAAATTATATTAAAACTGTGAATTTGATGCATATTAAAGTAAAATACCGTTATATTTTGGAAATTGACCAACGGGGACCACTGGTCGCAACCAGACCGTTGGTGCTCTGAAATTTATTGTCCTGCTGTCTAATCCAGGGCCTTAATGCACTGCTATTACAAGCCAGACAGAAACAAAGGCTAATTATAGCGAACAGATCGCGAAAAATTAATAGCTATGTATTTAATTGCTATTCCCGAAAGATTCGCTTTCATTTCTGTCTGCAAATGTACGTATATTATTTCAGCCATTCGTAAATGCTAGATCTGATTACTATAAAATGGAGTGCTTCTTGTTAAGCGAAACCGATTTCAGTTGGTAAACATTATGATACAAAAAAGGCGTTATCACACACATGTTGCAAAGACATCACAACAGGATAAATTGCAACATAGTCTCTTCTAAATGAGCTTAGGACATAGATGGCCCAGTCATCTTTGGGAACTGTGTACAGATACAACATGGTTCTTTCATGTTAACCTCAGCATCATTAGACGTTGTTAGATCATGACGGCCGATTTTTAGTGCGCGCCACAATATTAATCAGCCTCGCATAATTCCGTCTGTCCCGCGAAATTTGCATATTCCTCTGTATCCACAGCGATTTGACCCAGGCATCCTTGGAGCTACGTTGACAGGCCAGTTAGTTCTTATCCGCAAAACTAGAAAGTAAAAATTCTCTAAGCAATTAAGTATAATAATTTGGTTTCGAAAGCTTGTTGTAGACGGAGATTAATTTTTGGGAATTCGTGGTGACCGTGTTTCAATTCATTTTCATGTGAATATTGAGAGATTTATTTTATCATTTGATTTTGGTATAACGCTATCATAGCGTAAATAAACCAAGCTTTAAATTATATTGCTGCGTCATTAATTTTAAGCAGTGTTTTATACATGAAATATTGGCAGTATCTCTCAAGACGCTGTCGATAAATGTTTAGTATTAGTCTAAACACAGTACGTATTCTAGAATCCGAATAAAACATACTAGATGCTGCAAGGTTGGATGATAGATTAGGTTGGTAAAGTTCTAGAATTATTGTTTATTCTTTTATAGCAACTACCGCCGCGGACGATGATAGCCCAATAAATAGGAGAACTTTGCGCACAAGGAAACCGCGATTGCCGACAGTATTGGATAGTGACGACGACGAAGAAAACATAGAGGTACTTTTGTTTAGCAACATGACACATAATAATTCCAAACACCTCGATCAAGGTAAAACAACCTCATATATTGCTAGTAGTTTTATTTCTAGCGGAGCGGTATTATAGGTCCCCTATTTAGTAACTGTAGGTCGTATATGACGTATTGAATACATTGAACAGAATCGTAATTTAAATAGTTCCACCGCAGAGCGATATGTGAAAAGAATGGAGCTTGAATTACAAGATAACGGGATTTAGAACGAACTTTATGATCCAGAATTACTTTACTTGAAAAGTACTAGCTACTGGTACTATCTGGAGTATTTGATTCAAAAATTATCGTATTTATGCCTTAGTACTGGCTTCTCAATCGCTAAAAATTCTGCGAAAAGGGGCGACCCTGATCTCGAAGAGGTCTCTTTTGGGGGTAAGAGATGATTGGGGTCCAGAGACTATGGGGGCTATACTGAAAAGATGGTGGGCCCCCTTCTCTGATTTTCCCCCTCAGCCCAATCAGGGCCAAAAATTCTTTGTGCGTGAAGATGGGCCTTATGACCGGAACTGTTGGAATCTGCATTTCTGCGCGGTTGAATAAGAAACGGTGCTTTTAAATTTAGGCATTGTTATCCAAATTCAGTTTTTGTGCAAAGCTATAGTAGTAAACAAATCGTCTCAAAAATCTTGTATTATGCCAATGTCAACGGTAAAACAGCTGTTATTAAATAGATTTTGCTTGATTTATCAATTTTTGCTCAAAAATAGAAATAGAGCTCTTGGTCAGAGTCAGGGGTCTTCGAACATTGCAAGTGGGGTGAGCATATTAAACAGGAGGCGCAAGCCGGTTCATCCGCGGTATCTAATCTGAAAATTATTGTCAACATTCAGTTATTTCAATGCCAAGAGCTGAATTGGTGATAAATCGATTCCGAAACTTTGCTCATGTGCATGTATTAATTTTTTCTACATTAATTTTTAGCTTAGAAGTGGCACATTGCCAATTTTTTGTTTCAAATGGGATAATTACTGGAGTAAGCAAAAATTTGTCGAGTGAGGCACGGAGCATTGAGCGGGCGTGGAGGAATTTAAGCAGAAGATTCAAAATTGCAATAGGAACAGGTACCATAAGACCCGTTCTGTAGAAGGAAATCGAAAATTGACAATTTATCGCACCTCTCAAATTTGGAAAAGCTAGCAGTAAGTGTTTTTAGTGTTTCTGTGATTTTAAAATAACCGATGATGTTTTTGAACTTGCGACGAATATAACACAATCTCAATGCCACAAACAACATACAACGTTAGCATAAAGTAGTTGTAATCTTTTTAAATTAAATGTAAAATACAGAGTATCATAACCTACCTTATCATGCGCTAAATGTACCGTCACACCAGTAAGCAAAACATTTCGAAAATAGTGGAAGCCGAAAAATATTAACCCAAGGATGTACACAGTTTCATTCGATTCTAATTGTGTGCTTAAATAAGAATTGAAAACTTCAGTTAATTAGGATCAAACTGCATTTTTTACAACATCGGATGATCGGCAAATACTTAAATCGATGCTTCTGGATATTGTTGGGGTTGTTCACATTGAGGAATTATGTTGTTCCAACTGTTTATATAATTTTACTATTACTTCAGGTTATTCGGAAACAACAAAAAATAGAATCTGAAGATAAAGATTATAGAGAATACTCATTGGTGCCTACGTCCTGCTCTAAAAGCCGATCGCGTAAGACATTGTTCAGCATAGTGCTGTTTATTTGTGAAAATGTTAATGGTGTAAGCAATCATGATATTAATTTGCTTTTAGGATTTTTATTTGCATTGCAGACACAGTTGATCTAAATGTCACTATTAGATTCAGTAGTGAGAACTGGTGAAATATCATGATGTAGTTTACAGCTAGTAATTCACGCGGTGAGGTGAAATGGAGTGGTTTTTCTGTTGTGCCGTCAAAGGCTATTGCTCCTTATCATATTGAGTTTTCTGGTCTTTAAAGTTTTGGCAAATAAATATTAGTTCTAGAATCTAGCAATACATCAAAGGTAATTCTCGAACATATCAAAATCATAGATATTTCGGCCTGCCCACAGCCTTCCAAAAGCTATTGCAACCTTGGGACCCATGTTAATTCTCGGTGTGAATTTTTATTTGGTCTTTTGTATGCTTCATTAATAATGGGTTTACCGGAACATGGGGTTTCACGTGAGTGGAACAGCGGGGATGCCTAAAATCTACTTATATGAGGTGTTTGGAAGGTCCCCACTGTTTACCAAACCAACTTTATTTTGTTCTGTAATGACCAAAAAACGGAACCGTTCTAAATATATAAATCGTAATGTTAAAGAAAAAATTAATATTTCCAGAGAATTTTTCAAGTTTATAGGTCCATAGCGCTTGCCTATTGGAGAAGTGCAACACAATAATACAAATGCTTTGTGCTACTGTTAACAACACCTCACTAGTGGGTTATAGACGGCTTGCAAGAGTGTCGGCTTGAAGCAGGAAACCAGTCAAAGCTTTCTTATGGTTGAAGGGGCGCTACTTGGTCGCATTCGAAAACAGTGTTCATCGATGTGGATCCAATGTAGTACTGCCTTACATCACGTTGTGTCTTTCTGTCTGATTGTCTTCATCTCGCATATGTTGGTGATTCAAGTATAATGTGTATTCGGTACCACGCTACTTATTGTATGCTTCCTGCGGTTCGAATTCTTGATATGACAATGTCTTTTCAATTGATCGCTCTGGCATATGGCACCGGGGACACAGCAGAACTTCCATTTACTGTCCTTATTGAAACAGAGGGCCCAAGTGAATGGAGTTTCCACTGAGAACGATAATGGGAAAGTTCGTGAAACTTTCTTTTTTGTCATAACTCATCATCGCGTGGATGCATTTCGTCAGAATTTGTGTTTAATAGCAAAAGTAATGACTAGTTAAACACTATGAGCTCCGAACCTATCTTCCGGGTCAGAATGGCAAAACAGGCTTTAAGGGTTCTATGTCGATTCATTCCATACGGAGGGTCATTTCACGCTACGATGTCCTTTTGCCCCAGAAAAAATGACATGACTAATGACATAAAATGGCCTCTGGTATGTTCCAGGTTGCATTTAGCCTCGATTTTGTGATCGTATCTCGTGCAGCCTGTCAGCGCGGTCAAAATGACGTTATGCGGAACTCCGTATATCGGAAATGAAGCTTTTTATGCCTATTCTTGGGTCAAATTTAACACTTTCAAAACACGGGGGTGCCGATTTATACCGGTTATTAAATGGAAACGAAGCGGCCATAAACGGCTATTTATATCGATAATTTAGCCTGGGGGAAGTGTTATGCAAAAAAATTCACAACATACCCTTTGCCATATATGTTAGAATGCCGCAAGTAGCTGGTGGTTGGGGGTGGTAAAATTTGGCGGGGGGGGGGTAGAAATGTGAAATGGCCAATTCGACCGTGTTTAACCAGCATAGTTAACTTGAAAACGGTATGTAAGATATTCTATACCACAATTTCCACTGTGAGGGGTGCAAAATGGCAGCCCATATCAACTGCCAGTGTACATGCCTGAGACCATGGTCGGGGGGGGGGGGGTAAATTTAGAATTTTTTCAAAAAATAATTTTGCGACATATGTCGTCCAAATGTATTTCCCCAATGTATTATGAACCAAAAGCGTAAAATTTTCTCGAAAATTTTATTCAGGTTTATTTATTGTCAAATTAATACACTTTAAAAATCATGCCTGTTGATCGCCGATGGTCTGTTTCGCAGCTTACTGCAAATCCTACTTGTAAGGGATATAGCAATACGATCAGAGCAGATAATAATGATACTTTTGCTGTTTGTGCAAAGTGTCGATCAATATATCATCGCGTATGTACGCGCCTTACTCAAGCGCAATATAATGAGCTAAATAAATCATCATCGCCAGCGCGTTTTTTCTGTGTTTCCTGTGAGGCAACTATCGACACTGACCTTGCATCACTACATTCGCTGTCCGAAAAATATGATGAATTGTCTAATAAATTTGACGATCTTACAACTAAGTTTGATCAGCTCATAGCATCGATAAATAGTACTAATACAATTGGCACATCCCGAAATGAAGCTAATGAAGCAGTGGCGCCAAATAACTCAGAAATCCTTATCAGGGTAGTAAGCGAACTTGAAGACCAAAATCGCCGCAAATCAAACCTAATTTGTGTCAATTTAGTAGAAAGTTCTTCTACTGTTGCAGATGAACGCATTGCACACGATATGGATATAGTCACTCGATTGCTAAAGACTGTTGATAACACAGTGGATGTAGGAATTAAAGCTTGTTTTCGCCTGGGTAAACCTAGTGATAAACCACGCCTAGTCAAGGTAATATTGGATTCTGCTGACAAAGGCGAAAATTATATAAAAAAATCTAAGATAGTCCTTCGAAGTCTAGACGCGAAAGCAGAATTTCATAACGTCTATCTAAATGCAGATCGCACGCCTGCACAAACGGCGATTTTTAAACGTAATCGTGAAAATTTCCTAAACCATGCCAAGCATAATGTATCCAGACGAGGCACTACTCCTTCAACAATGCCTCAACAAACAGCAAGTAATACCGTATCAAATTCACAACCACTACTAAATGCGCATAACTCATCACGCACAAATGATTTTTTTTCTCAGTCGGTGGCGTCAGCCAGGAGAGTAATGTGATTAATATTTCGCAGGTAAATCATTTTTCCACCAACATCACCACTAACAATAATAAAACCTATAAATTCTTAGACTGTTTACTTATCAACGCACGGTCCTTATTGAATAAAATAAATGACTTTGAACTCTTACTAAGCTACCACCAACCAGACATTGTTTTCCTAACAGAATCGTGGAAGCGATCGGAACTTTTGGAACAGGAACTTAATTTTTCTGGCTACAAATGTTATTCGCAACATCGTCAACACCGTCAAGGCGGTGGGGTAATAATCTACGTCAACGAAAACATTTTTTCTGGCACTGTGACAATACCTCACCCGAATCTTGAAGCAGTGGTTTGTCTTCTTCAATCAACAGACAATAAAAATAATGTACTAGTATCATGCATTTTCCGACCGCCAATTAATGACAGCTATGCCGAAATGGCACTTTATGAGTTTTTTCATTCAGACTGGCTTGCTCAGTTTGAGTCAGTATGTGTTGCAGGCGACTTTAACTACCCGCAAATAGACTGGAATAACAATAGCTGGCACCAAAAATGTAACGAATTTATGGCAGCTTTTCAAGCTGCGGATTTGTATCAACATGTCAGATTGCCTACGAGAGGTAATAACGTCCTTGATTTAATATTTACTCGAGAAGCTAGCAATGTTCATTCATATAGTATCGAGATGCCTCTGAGTTCATCGGACCATAACATTGTAAAATTCCGTTTAAATTTCTACGTCAACTCACAACGTAGTTACCCATCCACTACATTTCGCTTTGGGTTTAATCGGGCAACACCCGATAACTGGTCTGGCGTAGTAAACAACTTCAACAGTAATATTCACTTAACTAATTTTACAAACATAGATAATGCATGGACTTATTTCAAAAAATGCATGTTCACAGCTGCCATGAAATTCATTCCCATGATTAATCCAAATTTAAACAGAAAACCAATGTGGGCTACAAACGCTGTTTGGAAGGCACTCCGCCGGAAACAGAATGCTTACAGGCGCTTTAAACGAGTTAATAGCCAAGGTGCATTTACAGCTTATAATACTGCTCGGGATATTTGTGATGAATTATGTAAAGCCGCTTTACGTAACTTTGAACATAAACTCGCTAGTAACATTAAAAATGATACTAAATCCTTTTTCTCTTATGTAAATAAACGACGAAAAACGCATAAAACTATAGAAGTTCTAAAACGCCCTGATGGATCTCATGCATCAGATCCTCTAGAGTGCTGCAATATATTGAATGATTACTTTTGCTCAGTCTTTAATACACAAAATGGCCCAAGGCTCGATGTAACAATTGCTAACGTACCCATATGCCCTTACCCGGTTTTTACATCGGAGTCTGTGTGTAAATATCTGTTATCCATCGATACATCTAAGGCATGCGGTCCTGATGAAATACCCAACTTCTTACTTAAAAAAATTGGCCCAACAATATCTTCAACTCTGAGTGATATATTCAATCGTTCCTTTCACAGCGGCTGTTTACCGCGCGATTGGCTTCATGCATTTGTCGTTCCAATTCACAAATCTGGACCAACAGACTGTCCTGCTAATTACCGGCCAATTAGTCTAACCTCAAAGTGTTGTAAAATTATGGAAAGTATTTTAAGAGATAATATGCTGCACCATCTCACTACCAATAACTTGCTGAATAATAGTCAACATGGCTTCCTGCCCGGACGCTCTTGTTGTTCACAATTGTTACGCTACCTTGACTACGTAACGCTGTCCACCAATAACGGTGACTTTGTTGACGCGCTTTACTTCGATTTTTCTAAAGCGTTTGATAAGATCCCACATTACAGAATAATTGAAAAGCTCAGAATGTATAATTTTTCCGATAACCACCTACGGTGGGTTAAAGCATTTCTAAGTAATCGAACTCAAACCGTAGTAATTAATGGTTTTAAATCCGAGCTCGGGCATGTAACAAGCGGAGTCCCACAAGGCTCTGTGCTGGGGCCCCTGCTCTTTATCATATTCATCAATGATTTTGACACTAATATAGCATCAAATGTCTATAAGTATGCGGATGATACTAAAATTGTTAGAAAAATTACAAAGACGCGAACACAACAAGACTCTGATGTTCTACAAAATGACTGCATGATAGCTTATAAGTGGTCTGTAGACAATCAAATACCATTTAATATCACCAAAACGGCATGTCTGCACTTGATAGTCACAAATTATTTTATAGTTTATAAACAAAAAAAAGACACTAATGTACAATGTGCGTTCATATCTTAATATGGCTTATCAATAAAATATATCAGAAACGGAACAACTCCTCTAACACCTGAGAATTCATTGGAAAATTAGAAATTCCGTAAAATCAAGTGTTTTTATTAAACTCCGAAACGATTTAATACTATTAGCTTGATCGTTTTTGCCATCAATAAATTCAGGCAAGTGATTCCAACAATTGTTTACCCTGACATGGAAACTATTCTTCAGTGTATTGGTCTTATGTCTTGGTTTTATTAATTTTCATTTATGTCCCCTTAAATGTTTGTTATGAGAAATTTGAAAAAAATATGGAACCGCAAATTGACGTAACAATGTGACATCTAAAAAATCATTGTTAAGATATTATGAAGACATCGTATTTTTATGTTCCTAGCTTTAACATTTTTAACCTTTCAATATACGGTTGATTTGAAATTTTAGCTTTGCGTAGCCATCGACGTGTAAAATAACGCTACACACGTTCAATTAATTCAATAACTGACTTAAAACATGCTGACCAAGCCACGCAGTGGTCAGCGTCCGCGTTGGTTGACAGGAAGCACCTAAACAGTATATTGATAATTATGTAAGCTCTAGAAACAATTTCAAGACATTGTTGTCTTGATGATAAGTTGGTGAAATAATGATGCCTAGATCTTTGTGTTCAAAAACATTTTAATACCATTTAGCGTATATTTTCTATTAAAATTAGACACACCTAATCTTAAGCATCTTTGTATCTAGACTCAAAAATGAGTTGGAGATATCATATTGAACAGGCATTTCAGTAGGCAATAAAACTTCTCTTTGCTATAAAAGGTGCAGTTGGTGTTATTTGGGGGCGACGGCCAAAGTCGATGTCTTACCTCTATACTGCGGCCAAAGTCGATGTCTTAACTCTATACTGCAGTGGGATGCGATACTGGTCAAGTATCCGCTACATTGGAATCAGCATGCGCACTGGTGTGGTAGGAGTACAATCTCGTCCCTGCATGCTACCACATCCTGGATTGAAGGAGAGATGCACAAAAGCAAATACGTAGTAGCTGTCTTTGCAGATGTGTCTGGAGCTTTTGAATGCACCTATTATAGAATACATCTTAGCTGGTATCAGCTGATTCCAGTTGCCGGAATATATAAAGAACTGGCTAAGTAACTCTCTTAACTGAATTGTTCTGGCAAAAGTAGACAAGTCAACTGTCAGAGCTACTAGGGGTTTCCCGCAAAGA
This sequence comes from Trileptium ribeirensis, assembly GCA_030248225.1. Lineage (NCBI taxonomy): Eukaryota > Metazoa > Nematoda > Enoplea > Enoplida > Thoracostomopsidae > Trileptium > Trileptium ribeirensis. The sequence continues at coordinate 51,112 of JASANE010017209.1, forward strand.
GGCGTATTGTCACCCCAGTTGTGCATGATCTTTTGGCTTATTTTGACAAATCGAGATTTTTGAGTATTGCTTACTCGGATGATGTTAGTCTACTGTGGTCGGCCACGTCTTTGGGAGTGGCATGTAGACGTATGCAAAATGCGCTTAACTCGATGCTACGTTGGAGTAGTAGAAGAGGTGTCTCGATAAGTTCGAGTAAAACGAATCTTATGCTTATCACCCGCAAGAGATCAAGGAATAAATATAGTGACATAACCTTGAACGATACCATTTTGGGGCCTTGCGATAGTGTAAAATATTTAGGGTTGTATCTAAACTCAAAAATGAGTTGATATTGAACAGGCATCTCAGAAAGCAATAAAACTTCTCTTTGCTTTAAAGGGTGCAGTTGGTGTTATTTGGGGGCTACGGCCAAAGTCGATGTCCTACCTCTATACTGCGGTAGTACTTCCATCTCTAACGTATGCTGTGCATTGAAAATTTACTTGGGGAAATTTTTGAAGGTTCACAGTCTGGCCTGTCGTATGACTACAGGTTCACTCCGTTCTGCTCCTCTGGATGGCCTTGAGGATATTATGGAAATTAGACGATCTCGTTATTCATCAACTGGCAGTTGAAACCTGCTACCACATGAGAACTACTGGGCTGTGGCTTGCTCACTGCGAGGGTAGTGGATTCTATAGGTTACAAAGATTCTCTCGAGGCATATGTGATACTATAGTCATGCTAACTTACAGAAATTTCAGTTGGAATAGGAAATGGTGTGTTAGACACGAGGGAACCCAGTCAGATGGCGATCTTGTGCATTATACTGATGGTTCACTTATGGACAAAGATGGTGGAGTTAGAGTAGAGACAGGAGCCGTTATTGATAATACACAAGATTGTACTTCGCACTAGGGTCCAAGGGAACGATTTTGCAAGCAGAAATTGATGCAATTTGTAGATGTCTCGAACTTCTCGTGGAACAAGGGACTAGGAGAAGGAATATTTGGATTTTCAGTCACAGCCAAGCTGCATTTAATGCTCTAGACAAACCGGTAGTGTTGTCAGCCACTATTCTTGGATGTCATAATAAATTAAATAGATTAGGTGCTGATAATGTGCTCTGTTTGTCCTGGGTCAAGGGACACTCAGGCATTAGGGGTTACGAAATTGCAGATAGCCTTGCAAAGAAGGGGGCTTTGCCGAAGGTGTTTCGGAACCTTGTGTTCCAGTTTCCTCTTCCATAGTGACGACCGCGCTGGTGTGTTCTCTGTCTGGACAACACGCTAGACGATGGAGAGGGAACAAATTGCAGACAAACAAGGATTTTCTTTCCTGAAGCAATTTCATGAGATCTCGCTTCTTGTGGAAGCTCAGAAAAGACAGATTGCGGATTGCGATACACATTTTCACTGGGCATAATCTACTACATGCTCATCGTCGGGTTATGAGACTAAGAGAAAATGGTCTGCGAATATTGTCGCCAGGAGGCTGAAACATCTGAACACTTTGTCTTCAGATGTCAAAAATGGGGTGACGCTAGGCAAAGGTTCTTAGGTGGTGAACAACTAGCAGTTATTATGGTAGGACTATGAGTTTAAGTAAATTAATAGGATTTTGCGTTGCAGCTCAGAGGTTTGGTCTGAGCTTATAAGAATTCGAATACGTTGATGCAAAGGGTCCCACTATTGGACCTGTGCAAATTATCACACCCTTACCTAAAGCTAAATCTAAATCTAATCTTAAGCACGCACATTTTGATTCTAATATTTTTAATTGCCATGAACACCAATCTCCAATTTGTTTCAATGCAGTTTGCATTTTTAGACAGCTGCTATCTGAATCCTCCCGTTATAGGTTTAAATCGCCGGCAAGTAATTTACATTGTTAGTGATGTTATCAGTAATATCGTTGATATAAATTAAAAGTAATAACCAAGAACACTTTTTTGCGGAATTCCTGATCTTACCTGTAGGGTAAATGAAAATGTTGAAGTAATTTTGATTTTTAAACTTCGATTTTGTAAAAAAGCTTTAAATCAATTCAATGCCAAGACTGAAATTTTATGTTTAAGTTTATGCAAAATATTAGGATGTGAAATAGTGGCAAATGCCTTAGCAAGATCGATATCATTACATCGAAAAAATTACTTAAGCATACATTATTATAAAAATCAAATTGCATTCAAGTAGTTGTTTAATGGTTGTTTTTTTCGAAGTAAACCAGTGTTACGATCAAATTGTTATTTAAAATAGGACTTAGTAAAACGTCTGAAATTATACTTTCCATCACCTTACTGCACGTTGATAGAAGAGATATTTGCCTATAGTTAGATGGATCAGAAGTGTCGCTTTTTTTAAAAAAATAGGAATCACAGTAGCGTGAAACCAAATATCACGTAACGAACAAACTAAAACTGATAGTTCAAAAATCTGAGCTATTGGAACACTAACATCATTATAAATATTCCGTAGCAGAAATTGAGTGTAACCATTCAGGGGAGTAGCTATGGTTGTTTTTATTTTTTTAATATTATATGGGTAGGCGTTACCCAGGAATCGTACACAGATTCTGACATGTACTGATACGGTACACCATAAAATGTTCAAAATACAAAATAAAAATTCAATTTTTCATAAAAATTAACAAAACAGTTCACATAGCTAGTGCTTCAAATATTTACCTTATATAACTACAGAACCGTTCGAGCCTCGCTCGAAATAATTTGGTTCTAAAAATATAATTTATTATTTAAATAGTTTCGAATTCTCAAGCGAGCCACTCGCTCGCTTGAACTGCGACGTTCTTTTCTGGCGCCTGGCGCGTACTGTGCATAATTCTTGAAATTTAGTTTCAACTGTAATAATGCAGGAGTAAACTTAGCTGCGCTGCCCACCATCCTCTATCTATTGACACTATCTACAAAACGTTGTTAGAAAATAAAATAATAATTGCAATAGCAAATCTAAATTCAAAATTTTTCTTTCGCGAACGCAGAGCGACTGATTACATAACGGGGTAATTTCTGTTCGCTAACATAATGCGCCTATTTGCTGTTTCGCCACGATTTCGTTTCACAACGCACGACGTGGTAACTCACGTTCCGCTTTTTTCGTTGCGCTAACATTTCATTTTATTTATGATAATAAGTGTATTTCGAAATCGTTGTAGCTTTTCAAACACTAAACGGGGTATTTTCGTTCGATAACACGATAAATTTTTCGGTTCAAATGTCAAACTGTCACTAATCCGTTGTTAATGTTTTAGGACCCATCGTTAATATGCCAATATTTTGTTTCTTAACGTTTTGAGTGCGTTGCCTAAAGCGTCAATTTTATGTTCTCTTATTTTTTGTCGGATGGTTGGTACACCTACCAAGTGATCGCCAATCGCGCTAATGACAAAAGGACATGGTAGGGGTGCATCTTAATGTTTCTCATGCATAATTCAGCAACCAATCGAGGTATTTCGATGATTTTCTATTAGGTGCGTTTAAATCTGCACGTCTTCAACTACAATGGTATGCATATATCTCCACCTGGTCGGAAGCAGAGGGTCAAACAATGCCATGCTTCAGGCTAATATCAGTGTGTTTTTTGAGATATCGTTTGGAGCTAGGTAATAACTTGACCGATTCTGCGCAAATTTTTAGGTAGCATTAGGTGGCTCGCCCGCGGAAGGGTTCAGAATGAGTTCATTTCATTCAAGAGTTCCGGCCATTTAAGTAAACTACCAAGCGTTCTCTAGCCAATCAACCTAAAAATTCAGATGATTTTGACACCATTTTATTAAACTCAACGAATGGCATACAAAAAACCTAAAAAATTGTCATAAATATAGATGTTATTGTGTTTTTAACCGTCTCGAAGAAGTCAGTTCAATGGTACCAAACTTAACTGGATTTCATCAAAATTTACAATTTTCGGGCTGGAGGCGGCTTAGTCTAAAAGACACATTTTTGTGATTACAAAATATAACTTATTAAAACCAATCCGATTTGGCCATGTATGTTCACAGTATAATTGTTATTCATTACATTAGGTACAGGACGTAGGATGGCATCATGGGCCTCATCAATGCTTCCCGACAGTTTCATTGCTGTTCGCATAAACGTGTTAAGGTAAAGTAAAACCAGATTAATGATACCAACGCAACGATCTCGGTGCAGCTTCTAGTTGCTAAATCAATCGAACTGTTGTGGCGTCGTAGTCTGTGCAGTGAGGCAATATAATTTGGCAAGTCCTTTGTGTTGCTGGAGCTACATTACTTTTATCAAATTCACACTTTTCAAAGCCACTATAATACAAAGTATTACGCTGACCACTTAACTAATTTTATTATATATATAACCAGAAGAACCAGCTTAAAGTGGCCAAAAGATCTCGAGAGCATATTTTTAACGTCTAAAACAAACGTTTGTGTAGAGTTATTTAAGTTTTCCCACAATGCCACGTCAGAGTTCACATGTTTGCTGAAATTTTACAGACGAGGCTTGTTCTTCGCAAATAGAACGACTGGCGTGCTTTTTTACCGTATTAGAATTTCTTGAATACTGATATTGTAATCGATTCTGGTCACACAGATTCAACAATAATTAGTGTACAAGTCGCAGGTTGTCCCACGGTATAGTCATGTATATCAAGAATCAAGAGATGGGTGTCCAAGGCAGGTCGGCTTGGGGATAGATGGTCTTGGGGGTCAAAATTTCCACTCCCCGGCTTTTGCCAATTTTCGATAAATTTTTCATATTTTTACCACTTTGAACTTGAATTTCTTGCAAAAATTTCCCACCAGGCTCCGGTGGGCAGGAAGGGGGTAACTGCTGCTTGGGGGTCCAACCCTTAAGGGGGTTACCCGCTGTTGACACGTATTGCTTAAGGCCACTATATAGGGCATTAAAAGAAGCGGTTTTTTATGTAAATCGTTTTTGTCGTTGATGTTATAGTGTCAACGGTAACAATGTAGTGTAATTGTAGGTTGGACTTAATGGCCGCCTCTAGGAAGTGTCTATTTTATAATAATTGCGTGCAATGATGTTTGCCAATAAGTACAAACATTACAGTGATATTACATAATCTCACCAGGTGCTATATCATTTTTACGAAGAGCCCAATATAACTGATTCTTTTGCCGATGCCAGATTATGTTGTGCTTAGATTTACCAACAATGTATTGTAATATCACTCTCCAACGCTTGTGGACAGTTTTCGTATCAGCGACGTAGTTGAACCAGGATATAATTTTGATTATAGCAGCTTGAAACGCGTTTGATGTAAACAAATACGATATTTGAAAACAATGATTGTCGATCGGAACTTGTTCGCTATTCGCTCCAACAGGAGTTGTCTTGAAATAGAGTTGTATTATTAATTTTAATTATTGCGAAATCTCATGTGATTCACATTGCTGTCGAGAGTGTCTTTCTGTGGTACCTGCGTATATAAGAGTTGCCAGCATACAGAGCCAGTGCGACAGTCATTCCCATGCCATTCGTAGTTATTTGAGTAATCCAAGTTATCGTTTTTAGATCGCCGCTAAACCACTTTTTCCACATGCTTCATGAATTCGATACACGATTCGTGGGGAAAACCTTCGTTCGCCGTATTAGTTGAGCTCCATTAATGTCGGATTATTTTTTTTGTGAAGTTTCGTAAACATACTAGTTTACTTACCGTATGATGGTTGGTCTGACAGGTGTGACAGCAACCGATGATTTGATACAAGCTGAGCTGTTAGATACGTAAGACAGTTCGACTGTGAAGTGTAAATTGATTTTGCATAGTAGTTTTGTCGCTAGACAGTTATCATAGTGTATTAATCATCCGAATGTGGCTATAAGAATATGTAAATTCAATGTCAAAGAAATATCTTTGTCAACTACATTGTTCTTTATCGTCAGTTTATTATGTGCCAAAACTAACGAATTCATGTTTGTAAAATTACAGCAGCCTTTTTAACAATAAACTACCAATAATAACTACACTGTTTAATAATAATTATTATATTTACTTAGTGGCAGTAATGAATTATTATGCCCCTTGGTTAACACTTTAATACTTTTTACGCTTTATAATTTTAACTTATTTTTCTGCTACTATGGTTAAACTATGTGTTGCTGTATAAAATGAACGTAAAATTTGTCACATTAGTACTATAGATGCAACAAACCCTACCGGTCCGGATTTATGTGGTCAAGAGCGCAGCGGTCCGGACAGATCCAGTAATTTTGAAACTGTATAAATCAAGTATAATTTCTTACATACACTTTCGTACAACTTTTTCTTTTCATGACACATTTATTTTCATGATATACTAAGATCAAGGGCAACAACAACATGCGGTATTGGTTTTCAGCTTTTACCAGAAAGGGAAAAAGCTTTAACCGTAACGTCCAGACGCTGACCCTGTAGCCACCTAGTTTGAAAGTTTGGCCCTTTAATTTTTTGATTTTGATCCCGAGAAGCTGTTATCTCCGAGTAAAGTAAGGTGCAAATTTTAATATTTATTGTCCATATCAGTCATTGAATACAGTATTGATGCAGACATGTATAGAAAAACACGCATTAAACAATATACATATATACATACCACCAGCGTAAATCGTTTACCGGATGCGGTTCGGGAAAAGGAAAAACCATACCGCAACCGAAATTCCAGTTTAAAAAACTTAGTTTACAATTGTGCATATTTATTGCTTCATCGGTGGTCCAAACATAAGTTATATATACGCATCGATCAAGTTCTAACACAACCGAACAAAAGAAAAGATTAACTCAGCAAATTTCTCTGTAAAACGTAAGTACGACATCATTTCATTAGGAATTTTTCATCTTCATCCGGCAGGAGTTTGTTAACAAAACAAAGCTAGGTCGAAGCTTGTAGCAGCTCACCCATTCCGAAGTTCGCGGTATATATTAAAATTAAACAAGTTCAATTTGATTAGAAAATTATGTTATACCTTTTTATAGTCATTTAGAGCCATATAAACCAATAATATAAGTTTCCTACGGCATATCATGTAACAAACTTATGGCTAGCAAAGGGATGTAATTGAAGACAGAGCGACGTTATTGGCTAATCTACGGTCCATACGTTAAAACAAATAACATTCAGTTTGACACAGTTTACGCAAGTCTTTATAGCGTAAGGCATTTTTTCTGCTGGGGGTGCAAAAACCGACATGTTGATCGATAAATAAATATCTTAGCTTCCTCAGCCTCTTCGAAGTCCTAGAGGGGCAATAATGTCATCGCAATACAATAAGTTTCATGTAAAACTTATTTTTATACATTTTAAGTCCACAGTACCTTCATTTCTTACTTTATCTGTTTTACTATATAAGTATCGAAGACCAGGTTCTGGTTTAAATGGACCGTTTCGGTTGCTGTTTCCTGTTCCGGTTAATTTATATAAAATATTAATGTATACATAATTACATAATATGTTAGTATTAATTTATAGTATATTGTATATATTTTATACAATATTTGTCCCTCCCCCCATCCTCGGGGTTAGAGTTGACCGTCATACCCCCAGTTGCCAGAGGACCGCTGGGAACCTGCGGCAATATTGAAATATTTGTTATTATCGTCCGACGTTTGCAAAGATATTTAACCGGCACTGCTTGCTACAATAAAAAGTCTAGTCGTTGACCAATTAGTTACATTGAATCGCTATAGCAGGCAATTGTGGTAATGTTTATTTAACAGTAATTCTTTAATCGCATAGAGTAGACTTACTAGCCACTTTCCGACTGTGAATTCTAACCGCAGCGGTATAAATATTGTAGTAGTTGCAGTATAATTCTATTTCAATTTAATTCATTACATTACCTGCGTTATATCATCTCCGGGATGAACGACGTGGTGCAAACAAACAAAAACGTTGCATAACCGGCGTTATCATAGTTTTGGGACATGTGTCGCAGCTTACATTGCGTGACGACTTAAATGCCGAGTTTGTCACTCGGCGTGCTTTGTGGTTCGTTCGCGTTGCGAAGTTTCTTAAGGAGAACCGAGCAATACCTTTTAAATAGCGTAGTGGCTAACGTACAAGACTGGCACCCCAGCGATCTAGGTTCCATCCGCGGTCGCAGCAAAATTTTGTTCAAGATTGTACAAGCTGCAATTTGGTGTAAGGAAAAAAGGTTAATCGAAATTCATACTACTGCGCGATTAATCTCTCATTCCGTTTGCTGATACGTTTTAGGAATTCAAAGTGTACGTTACTTTGGCAAAAGTTCAAAAGGATAAAATGCGGATTTCCGCAGTCCGCGGTTTTTATTTTACTAAGGATTTTGTGGCTATTACGATCATTTTTGATAAAATCAAGATTATCTGGGAAACTTCCGAAATCCTGGGAGAGCTCGAATCTCATGCTTCCGCCTCTACGGGGAAGCCAGTTTACTCTATTACAATTATTTTGCCTACTGTAACTGCGAGTCAATCAAGAAGCATAAAACGTGCAATATGATCTCTATCTATGTACCTTAGTCTATTTTATTGCCATCGCCCATATTTTAATTTAAATGCGGCTCACATTATTTCCATCGCTGACGCCATCGGATTTTTACTCTTTATTTATGAATTATCATGGTATTCATTCTATTTTTGATTGTGTTAACATAAAACTGGAGACCAAGAACAAACCGGTGTACACAGCAAATGTGTTTGAAATCACTGATAAATATATTCAAAAGGCTAGGTTTCCGAGGACGTGCGTAAATGTAAGCATGCCTGCTTGATCAGCATCTGAGGTTCTATTTGCCAAGCTCTAGATCTTCAGACACTTGGTTGAAATACTCAGCCTTTTGTCTGTCATCGCAGTAAATATTAGAAGAATAATTGTAAGCATTGACTTCGATAAGCTGGTGATTTCGTATTGATAGGTTGTAATTTTGTTGTTGAAGGTAAAACGAAGAGAGCGTTGGAAACCGTCTTGGAAGCAGAAAAGAATAACAGAAACGATGCAAAGGCTGTGTGTGTTCAAATGGATAACTTTGATATTACTTTTAACGCGACACAGCCTATTGAGCCTTTTCGACCAACTATGAAGAAAGTTAAAGATGAATATCTTCGAACAAAAATCAAGAAGTATGGTTTTCGGACATTATTTGGCACAATTTCCAAAGCCCTGCACGACGTTGCGTCGTATAAACAAATAACATGCAACAGTATCCACCAGAAATAACCGCTGCTTGATGGTGGCTGGCTGTTACAAGCATACTATAATAGTTACTACTTTAACACAGAATTCCAAGTTCAGTTTGAAATTGGAGACTATGGAGTGTGCATATATTTACATCGGCTGGTTTATTGAAAATGTTTGGTGAGAGATAGGTGATACGACACGATTTTGAAGGCGTATCGAAATGATATATGGTTCAATTTCGCTTAGTGAGTGAATACAGACAGCGAGTCTTTGTGATCTTTAAGTTCCTAACAGAGATGGGAATTTTGCATTGGATGTTTTTATGCACATCTGTCTCGGGGAAACGCGTCTGCAAGTTAAGATGACTGTGATGCCTTCTTCGAGATCACATTATTTAATTATAACACTCATTCTGCTCTGCAAAAATGTGTTGGAGTATGAAATAAACGTGGGCTCACTTTAAAATTTGAGCAATTACATACTCGTATTATTGTTCGTGCGTCCGAGATTAATGAAGACAAAAACTACATTCAATATCTGATGCGATTTCTACACATGTAACTTGAAAGATAAAAAAGTTTTTTTGTTTGTCATCTGCTAGATATTGTAATTTATTTAATAGATGTGTACGATTAGCGAATCCTAAACAAAAGTGAGACCTACACTGATATCTGGAAAAACACCTTAGAGATTTTGTTAGGGTCCAGTATCAACGTTTTCAGAGAAAGAGAATTGTTAAGACAGGCGCGGAACCTAGGTGGATTGACAAATCTAGAGCGATCCACACGCTCGAAATGCGATAATCATTTCTTTCGGGCATTGTAACTTGTTTGTTCTGACAAAATGTTTGCTTACCATTTGCCAAGTCGAATATCGTTTAAATACATGTTTGCCATAAATGGGGATACTCTCGAAATTTTTAGTGGCGGTGAAACGCGAAATTTGATATTAGAAACGGAAAATAGCTAAGAAACCCGAAAAATGGGAAATTTATCATGAACATATTTGTCCGCAACGGTATCAGTAATAAATTAGAAACGAACTTCTGTGCAAAATCCTTACATCGAAAACTATAACTTCTAATCCATCGTATTTAGCACGCCTAAAACATATTTAGACCATTCTTGATGTCTTGTATGCAATACTTTATCAAAATGCTGAATGCAGCCTATATTGTTGCAGTCGGGTTCATTGACCTTAAACCCATTGAAAACATCTTAAAAAGAACGCAGTATTCGTGTTGTGCTCTGGATAACTAAACCATCGTATTCAACGTACCGAAAAAAAACTATATATAGACCATTCTTAATGCGATGCGAGCAATAAATAAAAAAGAAATCTCACTTCATTTTGGCGATGGGGTTCGTCGACCATAAAAACCTTTGAAACCCCATGACAAAGATAAATATAGTCAAGTTGGACTAAAATTGCAAAAAACATCAACATGCTTGATAACCTAATAGAAACTCGATATTTGAAAAATCGTTATTGTTGCCAAAGGGTCGTCGACCCATATTCGGACACATAGACGCCCAGGGAGTGGTCCTACAAAATGGTATCGGTCAAAACGTGGTAGATCTCGATGCACTGATGATAACGTTTTTTCAATTCAAAGCCAGTTTTCGATATATGGGCTGCGAAAGACTGGTACTCGTATGGCCAAATTTGGCAAAGAACTCTTAAGAACATATTTTTTTTCATTTTGACGAGGAAGGTGATGTCGGAGCAGTTCACGTTCAAATAAGAGCATTCGTTTCAATTTTGGTATCGAACAAAAAATTTGTCGAAATCTGTCCACCCGAAAATGGGTTATGAATGACAGTGACAGACAACAAAAATAATGTTTCACGATTTTTTCCTCTAGCGCCCTCAATGGATACTCCGCTCTCTTCGTTTCAACAAAGACGGAGATTTCTATAGCATTAATAATAAATTACAATATTACAATAACAATATTACAAGGATTAACATTTCGTAATATTAGTTGGTTGGTAGTTGGAGCAACTGGTTGTTTATAACGTTATTGTTACTATTAATAAATACATCATTAGTTGAAGTAACGAACATTACTTGTTTGTACGAATTAGCGCGGCGAATAGATTGTCTGAATTCAATGTGTGTACAGCTGATCGTTTATAACCGCAGCGCTGGTCAAAAATAAGTGCATTCGAAGTCTAAAGTGATCGATAAAATTGTTATCCATCGCAGTGAAAAATGGGTCGAAATTTTGTTTAATGATTGATTGATAATTTTGCGCTTATTTCTGACCTTGAATGCAGACGGCTGATCGTTCATAGTACAATGTTTCGAGTTGGTTTACACATTATTTTGTGAACCTGGCGACATAGCATTTTCGTTTTTCACTAAGCGGTGCGGACTTCCAACGGCCGTCAACAAAAGCAACAGGAAACATCTTCGGTGATTTGCTATTGGCATTACTTATAAAAACACCCACGCCTTAGGAGCAACTGCAGCCTTTTTGAGAGTGTACATATTTTTAAAAGTAATTGGCATCGGTGAGGCCATGGCGGCCTGTCGTAGATATCACGATACTAATCTTTATTTTTGTTGTAATCACATGAGTTTATTTAGGTCACCGTGCTCCGAAGATACAATGGATAATCGCAAAGTTGGAAGAAGTCGTCGTGCTGCAAAGGCTGTCAATTATAAAGAGCCAATTCTGAATATGTACGTTAGGTCCAATATTTCTACGGTATAAGATTAGCTTGCGAATGAGCACGGGAAATTACATGGTGTAGAAATTAAAGGGCTGTGGTTAGGGGGCGACTTTACAGCAGGTCATCGGCGCAATCCCAGTTGGGGGGGGAGTAATTCAACCAACCATGGAATTTTTCTGAAATGACATCTGTTATACTAAATCCGCCCTCCTGAGTCGATTGGTGCCATTGGCAGACCTCTCCGACTTGTCGTTCTTCACATATCAGGGACGGCAGACAATTGTCGGCCCTAGCTCCGCCTTGCAGTTTATTTTCACAGTTTTTTCCGTTTACGACTAAGCCTTATACTAAGCCTAAGCCTAACTCTTAGACTAAGCTTAAGCCTCCTCGCCTGCGTTTGCCGGTACAGTACTTTACTAAACCCTAAGCCAAGGTTAATTTTATTTTTAGATAAATAAATAATGCCCGGACGTCACAAGAATCAGCAATTCACAATAATTCCTATAAACGAAATTGTGGAGATTAATAATATTCGAGACCTCGATATAACGTATACTGAACTGGCGCGACAAACTATTGATAATGATTCAACTCTCAAGCACCTTGTTCGACGACGTTTATTAGCTAACTACAAGGATTGCGAGTGCGGCCAACCCTGTTACCTAGCAAAGCGTGGAGATTTCGGTAGGTGTGACGACTGGGAATGGCGATGTTCAAATCACCCCACTTGTTGAAAAAAATATTCGATCCGGCAAGGATCTTTTTTCGCTAGTCTTCACATTTCTCTTGGAAATGCAATTTTATTAATTCAAGCCTACATCGACAAACAGACTACAACATGGATTCAAAAGCAATTACATGTTAGTAAAAATACCGTCACCGATTGGTATAACTATTGCCGAGACATTGCGGTTGCATTCGACAGGGACTACTGGCAGTATCTGCGATTGGGAGGCCCTGGTGTTGACGTTGAGATTGACGAATCTATTTTTTTTCGGCAAAAATATCATCGTGGTTTACGTCGACGAAAACATGGCTGGGTTCTTGGTATGATCGAGCGACATTCTCAAAGGTGTCTTCTCTTCCCAGTCAACAACCGACAAATTCCAACAGTAATCCCATTAATTATTCAACATGTTTTACCTGGAACCCGAATCCTAACCGACAGCTTTCGTACCTACATTGACGGTTTACGTGCCCTTCCACGGCCACATCTCTACACGCACGAAACTGTCAATCATCATAATAGACAATTTGTAAATCCCACTGATCATACCGTACATACACAGAACATCGATGGATTGTGGGCCCGGCTCAAAGAATCTATCCGAACACGTGGTGGAGTGAAACCGCAGTTGTTTGATCGTTATTTGAAGGAATATACCTGGCGACAACAATTTAAAGACAATCCTCAAGGGGAATTTTTCGCTCCTACATGCTCTTTATCCATTATAAATGTAAGATATCTTGCATTTGTCTATAATAGTCAATAATGTTCTAATAGTCAATAGCAAAATATACTTAGCCTAAGCCTAAGACTGAGCCTAAGCCTAAGTCGGGGGGCTGCCGCCCCCCCAACCCCCGCACTAGGCTGTTACTCCCACAAAGCAAATTTCTCAAATTTAATTTTTTATAAATTCACGTATTTGCCCATAATTTCTTACAATATCAAAATTTTGCAACGAAATTGCCTCCATTCAACTCCTCTCGTCATTCCGCGTCTAACGGTATATAATATGTCCATGTTATTACGAAAAATTTTTTTTTCATTTTTTTCCATAATTACGGAATTACCCTGCATCACTTACCCACATTGCCCCAACTTCCCCATCACTAAACTTTATAACGATTTTTTGTTATCATATGAAAGCCTATTAAATTCCACATTGTATGGTGAAGACCTCATCCAAATCCATCACTCCTTTCAAAAGTTATAGTCAATTTTCTAAAAATCGTCACTTTTTAAAATGTTCATTTTTTGAAAAACCCCTTTTTAGGGGTACCCTGGGGACTTACCCTTTGACCCTAGAGCCTCAAAACCATTCTAAATCGAAAGAGCGGACGTTTTTTTACCCACGGGGGGATTAAGGAGGGTAGAATTTTTGAGCGAAGCGAAGGCGGCTTAAGTTTGAAAAAAAGCCTCCAAAAGCCAAAAAGCAACCCATCCTAAATCATAGAATAATGAGTTCAACATCAAGGTTTATGTTTCCAAAAGGGGCGAACCTGATCACAATAGGAATAGTTTCCAAAAGATGGGTGCTATAGCAAGCGTAAAATAATTTTTCCCCCCCAACTGGGATTGGGCCAGGTCTGTTTATCAATACTTATTGAAGAAATTACAGTAACAGACAGAAATAAAAGTAAGTGTTTCGCGAATAATTCGGTAAAATTAACTGCTGTTCAACAAATTATTTGCTAATTGTTCACGAACCGCTGAGGGCACACTAGTCTCCATTTTCCTTAGCAGCATGAGTTCTAGTGCCAATTTGTGAGTGAAAGTTATTAGTGCTTTCGTGCTCGTGTTAGAGTGCTTACTTGAATTTGTTAAGATCGAATAACAAATTGGTAAAATACGTTGCATGTAGTATAATTGCCGTCCAATATACAGGTTTTGCAATTATTCGCTCCTGTATCGAGCTGAAGACCCTAGATCACCAGAGGTTATTCTAATTCTCGGTCACAAATAAAATTTTGCTGCTATGGAGAGGTAAGGCTCGTATAAGCCTATGGTGCATAAACACTGGATTCCTATGCAGTTGGCGTCTTCTGAAGTGAGCTTAAGAGTACTGAGCCCACCAGGTATATACGTCCCCTGTTTGCTCGATAATTTTGTTATATGTATATTCGAGACGTGTTCGTTAATCTATAAAATTGTATCTTTGTTCGAACCGTTTTCGAGCAAAATTTCTTCGAATTTAATAAACTTCGAATTATTTAATAAAAATTGCAAAAAATAAAATTTATTAATATATTGAAAAACTTAATGTTCGGAAAAATAATTATGTTCTTCAAGAAGTGTTGAATGTTCCGTCTAAGTCTTTTCGTTCGACACCAGCCAGTCGTTTCTAACATTGACTGCATTTCGCAGTGATTGGGACTCCGGGGTTTCGACTGGTTCGCCGCAACCCCGCATAACGGCTGCCACTCCGGAACTTTCACCTATGAGACAAAAGGATTTTTGTTTCTAACAGCTGCGAATTTCGCATTTTCCATTAAAATTTCAAAAAAATTTTCTTTGGGTTTATGCCGTTAACACATATTTAGTCCGACATCAATCTATTTATGCATAAATTAATGACAATATTTTAAAAAAAACATTGAGCTTTCAATATGCTTAACCTCGACTTGCCCCATTGCTTTGACCCCGGGTTTTGAATTAATTTTAGCATAATAATCTATACATGATCCGTTATAATCTTATGCACTCTGGCACTTTTGAGGCTTCGCTAATGTTGTGAATTTTGTGATCTAACTAGCATAATATTTGCGATATTATAGAAAAATGCGACGTTGACAATCGAAGTACGGTTATTGAAAATAATTGTAATGGTGAAATGTGGACTCAGTGATAAAAGGAGTTTCAATACTACAAAGATGTCTGTGTAGGAGTTTTGATAAAATGATGCCGAAATAAAGTGAATTCTCGACGCGTATAACTTCGTAATAACTCGACTCGCCAATTTGCACAAACTATGTATGGAGGTATTTGCAGAACGATCAAGTGCCGCCCAATGCACTCTGCCCTGGACGCTGAATAACTCGGTATTGGCTCCAAAAGTTGCTATTGGCTATTGTATTTGGGATTACATTTCAAATTCTAGTGGAATAAAGTTTATAGCTTCGTTGTTTTCCGTACTCAAGAGGTCAAGATTTCATCTGCGAGGATACATTATTCCGTGGTCAAAAATCTAACTTCGCTTCGTTTCGTTTGTTTTTTTGTTCGAGAGGTAATAGATAAATTCAGCGAAGTTGGGTTATGTTAGAACGAAAATGAGTTTGAAGAACTTAATGGATCAGATATATAAAATGATAAACGATTGTACCAATGATTTGCCTATGTTTCTTAATACATATTTCGGTATTTATAATAATGCGTTACATGATGTATAGTTGCGGACAGAAATAAAATCAAATTGTTCGCGAATAACATTGTATAGCTGTTCTTTACTTTGCACGAATTATCGTGAAAGGTTCGCAGAAAGTTTTCTTTTGTTTATTTCCGTAACTGCATATCTTAAGTACTGGCGCTGACCAACTATCGTGACTGCGACTAAATAAGTTGGCGATTAATAATTGAATTTGCTGGAATCCCAAGTGTTTTATTTTGCCGCACTATTTTGGTTGATTTAATAAGACCGAATAGTAAACAAAATGAAGTGGCGATTAATTTGGTTGTTTTATTAATAAGGCCAGATTAGGCCACATTAATAAACAAAGCCAAATAAGTAAACTAAATAAGGTGGCCATTAATGGAATTTGATGAAATTGAAATTTGTTTCAAAGATGTTTTCGTCGATGTCGTTATAATATGATTTTACGTAGTTTTGCGAACAGTTAATATTATATTCCTCCTGGGTTTCATGTTTAAAATTTGGTTTACTGCACACATGAAGCATGTGTGCTGTATAATGCATGTGCTATTTTGATACAAAATATGTTGTAGATTCCATATTAACTTATGTCGTATGTATTATATTACTTGTGTAAACTAAAAATTAACTTTGTATCCCGAAATTTCAAAATCATGGTACTGACTGACCAATGAACAATCTCTACTATTAAGGAAATTATTTCGCATGACATCATAAAGTTTGTGAGGTTACATAGGTCAGCGTACGAAACAAAACAAAAACATTTAATGTTTGCGTGCGGTAATGTGCGTAACAGGATTTTTCACCAAAATTTTGAAATATTGTTCCCCTTAATAGGTTCGTACTAAATTTGGTTTAAATTTAAAGTACACGCAAATGAAACGCGCGGTACAAGTTGTTTATAACCGCCATGTTATAAGACTTCCACAATATTAATAATTTTAACTAAAAGTACATAATTACATTATAATATGAACATATTGTCTACTATATAAATTTTTCTTTAATTTGACGGGTCTGACTGTAGGAGCCACATATTTTTGCATCGCTTTTATACAAATTGAAGTGCGTGACTTTAAATTGCGTCAGCTTTTGAGGTAAGGCTGATTTAGCAACAATCAAAGTTTATTTTTAGTGTTAATAGATTTTAATACACGTATCAAACGCACAATTTTTTCTGTACTGTGATAAAAAATATGCAAGAGTGCATTGAATGTAATGATGTGCCGAATATTCGTTAATAAATACCATTTTAAAATTTTTATTCTTCTGCTTCCATACACCAGCTAGCTTGCTCAAATAGCGGTACAGCCTAAATAGGATTCGCGTACCGCAAATATTTATTAGTTAGGCCATGAGTTGCATAGATGCCCACTAATTCTCCCGATACGTATATAATGTATATGTGTCGCTAATCTTACCAAATAATTCAGCCTTTCAGGTGTACCAACGTTGCTGCAGAATGTCATGCTTGTGCCTCCTATACTTTTGTTTCAATTACAGAAAACATTCTTGTGTGCACTTTCCTATATTTATTAAACATGAATATAATAAAAATTTCTTGTGTATTGCTGACATAATATAACTATAAAATACTGGAGCGTGCAAAGTTATTTGTATATAGCAAAAAGATTTTGGCCCATGTCAACTTTATTGATCCAAGTATGCATGCCGTGCCGTTCTCGATATACTAAGTCTTAGCCTAAGCTAAGATCTCTATACCCTGAGGAAGGAAATAAAATGCAGGCCACGTCGTTCTTTATGTACTAGACCTTAAGGCGGCGTTCACGTTATAACGTCCCCGCTGTTTGGAACGTATGTCCACTACGCAGTGTCAGGCAGACCGTGGACAACAGGGTGTCTTGCATACCCCACGATTTTTATAAATTTTTCCAAGGGTCGCTAGCTCCGTTTTTGCAGTATTTCGATGGTGTCCGGCAAACTGTCCTAAATTTTCGCCTTGAGAGTGACCGCTATATATACCATCGGCACAAAATACATAATGGTTTTAGCTGCACATGCAAATAACCTATAGCGCATCGATATTTCAGCATATCAGTACGAGGTCAAATGGATTTTCCCAGCATTTTACTTTTTAACCCATCTGGCAACCTGTGTAATAACCGGTGACGCAGCTGCAAGGCGCAACTTCCTAACACCATGCCCATACGACTCCGGCTGTCGTAACCTCAAGATTGGAACGTGACACTTAAAATTTTAATCCTATCCTTGGTCAGACCCAAGAAGCTACGCAGCTTAGCAGGCCGCAGGCGCACTTCACTGGGTCTGTTCGGACCCCGCCCGAAAGGTTGCGCACGTGTCTTGTATCGGGTATGATTTCTGAGGTCCCCCAGGGAGGATAGCACCAACACCTGCTCGCGGGTCATGGAGCCTAGCCGCTATTCCCTATCTTAGACTCATCGGAGCTTGTTTAGTTCTATTTTAGTGCGATAAGTGCTGAAACAAAATGCGAAAGTTTCCCTAGAAATTTGAAGCTCAAGACGAGTTACCTAGTTAAAACCGCGGTATACTCCGTGTCAGAGCATTGACCTCTGTGGCGTGGCCTGCTTTTTTCAGTGAATTCTACGCGGGCGCACTGGTACCTTGACCAGTGGAAGTTTCGACTCATCCAAAATAGAGGGGATCCCTAACAAATTTTGAGTATCGGTCGTAAATTAATAAAATTCTGCTTGTGTTATCCGGTTATTTCCTTAGAGCGTAAATAGAACTGACAGAAGGCCCTGCTCGCCAGTGCTTGGGACATTCTCGCCCACAAACCATGACGGGCAGTGCCTGCTCGTCCGAGCGGACAAACCAGAAAAGTCCCTATCGTCTCGGTGAGAAGTAAGGCGGTACTCGGTGTTTCAAAATACAACGTTTATTTACAACGATCAAAGTTTATCGAGGGGACGAGTGTTCCTAAATGACAACGGGGCGGGACGAGTGACGTGGTTCGGGAAGGCCTAGCGGTATCTTGCTATGGTCGCTGCGGTTCAACACAATATGGTGGCGCGGGACGTTGAAACGAGAATAGGGGAGGAGCGTACGGATATTCGCCAATTCGAGAACTAGGGGCGGTTATCCCTGCTTCGACTCAATGTTAGCGAACTAATCGGCTATGCAGTGCATTAAGCAGGGGCCCTAGAGTGCTTCAGAAATCGCTCTTCAAGGCGGGGCGCGCGGCGTCACGAATACCTAGGCCTAGCGACGAAACTCGGCCGGCGCAAAAGGAAAGGCGGTGTTCCAAACCGACTACACGAATTTTGTGGTATGGTTACGACACTGCTCAGAACAGGGATAATCATAAGATACGTTAAGGACACTCCACTATTTATTTTCATGATGCTCTTGTCCTACTGCCCATACACAGAATCGTAAACATGTGCGACAGCCTTACCTACCTAACAACACGACTGACCGAATGGGAATCTGAAGGAGGGGCGGAGCAGAACAGTTCCTCATATCTAGACCGGGGGAACGCGGTCGAGATGTTGGGCGACATGTTGCGTCTTTCTGGGCAGCCTACTAGGCCGCCTCTAGGGGTGAGTCCGGGCGCTCGGTGTCGACTTAATTCCTTTCGCTGGGGTTTTGGGGGGGGGGCACGTTTCCAGGTTAGACTCACCTATCCGAAGGCCAGAATGGCTCCTCTACCTAGTCTGGGCCTTTTGGGATCACCGGGGCCAGGGGCGGTCGGCCCCGGACGCATTGCGTCTTTGGTTGTTTGTCTTGCCTCTCTCTAACCGTACCTTTTTATAATACCTGCAATGTTGCAGTGTCTTTCAACTGCACAGTACTGCAGTGAGTTATTATCGACGTAATAGTCGATGTGATATGTTCCTATAGCAAGCTGGTTTTAAACGGGAGGTTTTTCACAGACTAGAGATCATGCAGATCAACATAACGCAAAATAAATAACAGCACTGGAATGTCGAGACTGGATAGGATGCAGTACGGCTAACAGGGCAACCGATCTAAAAATCAAAGAAAGCAACTCAGCGATCAACTCGCTCCTAAAAAAGGGGTGCCTCCGGTGGGGCCGAAATGGCCTGGGCGAGGAGGTAAGTTTTCTTATTTTTTAGAAAGTCCTAAAATTTGTTCCGCGGCAGGGGATTTTCCCACGCAACCGGTAGCCATGGCGCGGGGGTAAACTTTCAAGTCTAACCTTTTCAACCCAATGGTCGGCCCCGAAAGACGCATTCGCTACAAAAAAAGCAAAAAAAAAAAAAGAAGAAAAAAAGAGGGGAAGAGAAAAAAAAAAAAAGGGGGAGGTGATTCCGAGACAACATTCCGCGAAAGTAGTAAACACCTTAAGCTCAAGTAACGTCCTTAGAATTTGTTTAGTCTTTTAAATTCCCAAATTTTCTTAACTCGAGGAAATAGAAGCAATCTTAAGGGCTTCCTAAAGCCCGACGGAGGCTAGTCCTCCGTCCCTATTCTACGTTTCTGTCCAAGCCCAAACACGGCATGGGCGTTGAACGATCAACTAAACTACAAATTTGGAAACCAAAACAACAAGCCATTAAAGGAAGTTTCTATGTCAGCGGCGAGCATATTCAGGAAAATTTTACCGTGGCCGACTCAGGAATAATCGAGAGCCCTAACTCAAAACAGCAAGTCATGTAAAACCTGGACGAAAAGCGTCCATTTCAGTGTGCCTTACCTATGACCACGGGGAATCAGAAGGACTTCGGCTATTTGGCCTATGCTCTACAGCGATTCCGTGCAATCCCTAGAACGCCTAGAACAGAACTCGACGCAGGAAGGTTGATCAAGCAATTTAAACAGCGTAGCCAGGAAGGGTGCCCGACCATCACTGTCAAACTACCCTACAAGGAGAAGGTTCTTGTTACTATTATCTAACTTTCCACTCGGCGAACGGTCTGTCACTGTTACATGCTGGGAAACTAAACCCCATGCGCCCAACTCTCCTGACTTACAGTAGTTGATCCGGGACAGCTAATGCTAGTCCCCTTCCGCAAGACCAAAGTGGTCCACGCGGGTCCTTCGTCCGTCGAATCTAATCACAAACGAAAATGAAAGCACCGAAAAGCGTTAAACTGATAGTGAAAGCAACAGAGAAAATGCGTCGGAGCCGGTCAGTAGAGTCGACCGAACTCCGCGCTGCCGAAGTCGAACTGATTCCAAGATTCGACGCGTTGGTCGTAACCTCGAAATTTCTGCCCGTATGTTAGGATGGCGATTTTGTCGCCGTCTAATCGTTGGCGATTTCTTGACGCCCACCTTTTTGGGTTTTCTGTCCAGTGTCCAATTGGGGACACTTCCGGAAAATCGAATCTTGACGGCTACCATAAACCGTCGATGTCCTTAAAGAGAGTCGGCTTCAATTAAATTTGCCGACATTAAGTTTGAATCTTCCGAGTACTCGGAAGTTGACCATCTGTGGGTTGTGTCCCAATCTTTCCATGAAACCTGAGCTTTTAAGCTAAAAATTTCCTGTAATTAAGACAGGATGTCCTTTGAAATCCGAGTCAACGCCCACGTTCGTAAGACAACATCCGGTCCCAAGATGGTCAGATCGCCACGCAAGTTCTGTAATGTCCTCAAAAGTTGCAATCTGTCCTATCTTTTGGATTGCTCAAGCTTTCCGGCCTTAATGGGGTCGGTAAACAACGGCATTTCCTTTGTGGTCATGATATGACGGTCGTCAATTTGGATGCAGACGCGTTGTGGAAAGTGACCCTAAGCGCGAGGACACAGCAAAACACCGAGAAAAAGCATTTTCACTCGTGGTTCCTAACCGACTTGACTGGTTTCCACATGCTCCAGGGGGGAACGAACGACGGGAATTAACCCATTTCGAGGTTGAAGATAGAGCATCCTTCAAGGGACTCCCATTGGGGTGGGGGACCAGCTCTGAGGCCCCAAAAACCCATGGGAAGGTCTTGAACTCACCCCCCGTCCGTCCTAATCGTCGGCGTCCAGTCCGTCCGTAAAACTCTGAAATTTAATAAATTTTAGTATGTGGTGTCCTTTTCTGTCTGTCCTTATGTGGCGTCCTCATATACATATATATATGGTACTTACATATTAATGTAATATATATAGACACATAAATCTACACACAAGAACACACATATACAAATACACACAATGTATAACACTAGACATGGTGGCGTCCTGAGCGACAGAAAGGTCGCTCAGGATAAATACATACACACAGCACACCAAAACAACAACAACAAAAGAGAAGAATCGGTTAGAGAGAGAGAGAGAGAGAGCGAGGACAAGAAGACGAAAGCACAGCGAGGACACGAAGCGGGCGTGGGAAGGGAAGCGGGACAAGGGGAATCCGGGAAGATTTCCAAGGGGTTGGGGTCAGATTCGGTCCCAGGACGGAAAACGGGGTCGATTGGTACCAAACACGAGGGGAAAGGACGTAGTAACGGGTCGGAACCCATTTATGGGTTCTTCTATGTATTAGTATGGGGAGCTTTAGCGGGCTCTCCTACGTTAACGGTTGGGCGAAGCGACGCCCGCCGGGCATCGTTGGACTCACCGTCCAACGGCGATTTGAACGAGGGGTACTACCGCCACTGGGGCGGCAGGGGTAAGAGCGGTAATAAAATTGCAGCGATTAGGGAGAGTGGTGGCTACGGTAGGGGCGTTTTTGCTGGTTGTCCCGGGTTACGGGGGGGCGGACCGGAAAGCCGGCCGGGTATTTTTGGACATGCTCATCGAGACGAATCCAATGAGGGGGGTGAGTTCAAGACCTTCCCATGGGTTTTTGGGGCCTCAGAGCAGGTCCCCCACCCCAATGGGGGTCCCTTGAAGGATGCTCTATCTTCAACCTCGAAATGGGTTAATTCCCGTCGTTCGTTCACCCCTGGAGCATGTGGAAACCAGTCAAGTCGGTTAGGAACCACGAGTGAAAATGCTTTTTCTCGGTGTTTTGCTGTGTCCTCGCGCTTAGGGTCACTTTCCACAACGCGTCTGCATCCAAATTGACGACCGTCATATCATGACCACAAAGGAAATGCCGTTGTTTACCGACCCCATTAAGGCCGGAAAGCTTGAGCAATCCAAAAGATAGGACAGATTGCAACTTTTGAGGACATTACAGAACTTGCGTGGCGATCTGACCATCTTGGGACCGGATGTTGTCTTACGAACGTGGGCGTTGACTCGGATTTCAAAGGACATCCTGTCTTAATTACAGGAAATTTTTAGCTTAAAAGCTCAGGTTTCATGGAAAGATTGGGACACAACCCACAGATGGTCAACTTCCGAGTACTCGGAAGATTCAAACTTGATGTCGGCAAATTTAATTGAAGCCGACTCTCTTTAAGGACATCGACGGTTTATGGTAGCCGTCAAGATTCGATTTTCCGGAAGTGTCCCCAATTGGACACTGGACAGAAAACCCAAAAAGGTGGGCGTCAAGAAATCGCCAACGATTAGACGGCGACAAAATCGCCATCCTAACATACGGGCAGAAATTTCGAGGTTACGACCAACGCGTCGAATCTTGGAATCAGTTCGACTTCGGCAGCGCGGAGTTCGGTCGACTCTACTGACCGGCTCCGACGCATTTTCTCTGTTGCTTTCACTATCAGTTTAACGCTTTTCGGTGCTTTCATTTTCGTTTGTGATTAGATTCGACGGACGAAGGACCCGCGTGGACCACTTTGGTCTTGCGGAAGGGGACTAGCATTAGCTGTCCCGGATCAACTACTGTAAGTCAGGAGAGTTGGGCGCATGGGGTTTAGTTTCCCAGCATGTAACAGTGACAGACCGTTCGCCGAGTGGAAAGTTAGATAATAGTAACAAGAACCTTCTCCTTGTAGGGTAGTTTGACAGTGATGGTCGGGCACCCTTCCTGGCTACGCTGTTTAAATTGCTTGATCAACCTTCCTGCGTCGAGTTCTGTTCTAGGCGTTCTAGGGATTGCACGGAATCGCTGTAGAGCATAGGCCAAATAGCCGAAGTCCTTCTGATTCCCCGTGGTCATAGGTAAGGCACACTGAAATGGACGCCTTTCGTCCAGGTTTTACATGACTTGCTGTTTTGAGTTAGGGCTCTCGATTATTCCTGAGTCGGCCACGGTAAAATTTTCCTGAATATGCTCGCCGCTGACATAGAAACTTCCTTTAATGGCTTGTTGTTTTCATGGTTTCCAATTTTGTAGTTTAGTTGATCGTTCAACGCCCATGCCGTGTTTGGGCTTGGACAGAAACGTAGAATAGGGACGGAGGACTAGCCTCCGTCGGGCTTTAGGAAGCCCTTAAGATTGCTTCTATTTCCTCGAGTTAAGAAAATTTGGGAATTTAAAAGACTAAACAAATTCTAAGGACGTTACTTGAGCTTAAGGTGTTTACTACTTTCGCGGAATGTTGTCTCGGAATCACCTTCACTCAGTTGTTTGGATCTGATTTTAGAGCACATAGACGACATATTCGGTAGGCATCTCACTTGTACATCCATCTGATTAGGACGACTGACCGGATTTACCTTAGACGCCCCTCTTGGCCCCACGTGACTAAAAATGAGCTGGAGGGGCAAGTCCCCCAGCTGAGCAAAATTTCGCCGACCTCGACCTGGGACGATGACGCTTCGTTTTGTGGTGATACACCAGTTCGGACTCCAAATAACTATGTGGCTAAAACAATTAAATTTACCAGTGTCCACCAACGCACTACAAAATGGTCTTCTCTCGAGACCATTGTCTAGAAGGACTAGAATTAAAGTTTACCCCTGCGTCATCGCTAGAAACAGCGTTTGCGGGAGAAACACTCCGTGTTCCCGCCGTGAACAAATTTTAGGACTTTCTAAAAAAATAAAGAAAACTTACCTCCTCGCCCAGGCCATTTCGGCCTCAAACCGGGCGAGTGCAAAACCCCTTTTTTTTGGAGCGAGTTGATCGCTGAGTTTAGCCTTTCTTTGATTTTTAGATCAGGTTGCCCGTTAGGCTGTGTACTGGGCATCCCCAGTTTCAGTTTCTCTACAGTTTCAGTGCCAGCCAGTTCTATTTTCCCGTATCATGAGTTGATCCTGCACGGAGAATTTAAGTCCGCTGCAGAACCTTTGGTCTTAACCAGTCGGCCATAGGAACATATCAACATCGACTATTACGTCGATAATAACTCAACTGCAGTACTGTGCAGTTGAGACACTGCAACATTGCAGTGTATTAGAAAAAGGTACGGTTAGAGAGAGGCAAGACAAACAACCAAAGACGCAAATGCGTCCGGGGCCGACCGCCCCTGGCCCGGTGATCCCAAAAGGCCCCACGGATAGGAGATAAGGCCATTCTGGCCTTCGGATAGGTGAGTCTAACCTGGAAACGTGCCCTCCCCCAAAACCCCAGCGAAAGGAATTAAGTCGACACCGAGCGCCCGGACTCACCCCTAGAGGCGGCCTAGTAGGCTGCCCAGAAAGACGCGACATGTCGCCCAACATCTCGACCGCGTTCCCCCGGTCTAGATATGAGGAACTGTTCTGCTCCGCCCCTCCTTCAGATTCCCATTCGGTCAGTCGTGTTGTTAGGTAGGTAAGGCTGTCGCACATGTTTACGATTCTGTGTATGGGCAGTAGGACAAGAGCATCATGAAAATAAATAGTGGAGTGTCCTTAACGTATCTTATGATTATCCCTGTTCTGAGCAGTGTCGTAACCATACCACAAAACTCGTGTAGTCGGTTTGGAACACCGCCTTTCCTTTTGCGCCGGCCGAGTTTCGTCGCTAGGCCTAGGTATTCGTGACGCCGCGCGCCCCGCCTTGAGGAGCGATTTCTGAAGCACTCTAGGGCCCCTGCTTAGTGCGCTGCATAGCCGATTAGTTCGCTAACATTGAGTCGAAGCAGGGATAACCGCCCCTAGTTCGCGAATTGGCGAACATCCGTACGCTCCTCCCCTGTTCTCGTTTCAACGTCCCGCGCTACCATATTGTGTTGAACCGCAGCGACCATAGCAAGATACCGCTAGGCCTTCCCGAACCACGTCACTCGTCCCGCCCCGTTGTCATTTAGGAACACTCGTCCCCTCGATAAGCTTTGATCGTTGTAAATAAACGTTGTATTTTGAAACACCGAGTACCGCCTTACTTCTCACCGAGACGATAGGGACTTTTCTGGTTTGTCCGCTCGGACGAGCAGGCACTGCCCGTCATGGCTTGTGGGCGAGAATGTCCCAAGCACTGGCGAGCAGGGTCTTCTGTCAGTTCTATTTACGCTCTAAGGAAATAACCGGATAACACAAGCAGAACTTTATTAATTTATGACCGATACTCAAAATTTGTTAGGGATCCCCTCTATTTTGGATGAGTCGAAACTTCCACTGGTCAAGGTACCAGTGCGCTCGCGTAGAATTCACTGAAAAGAGCAGGCCACGCCACAGAGGTCAATGCTCTGACACGGAGTATACCGCGATTTTAACTAGGTAACTCGTCTTGAGCTTCAAATTTCTAGGGTCACTTTCGCATTTTGTTTCAGCACTTATCGCACTAAAATAGATCCAAACAAGCTCCGATGAGTCTAAGATAGGGAATAGCGGCTAGGCTCCATGACCTGCGAGCAGGTGTCGGGGCTAGCCTCCCTGGGGGACCTCAGAAATCATACCCGATACAAGACACGTGCGCAACCTTTCGGGCGGGGTCCGAACAGACCCAGTGAAGTGCGCCTGCGGCCTGCTAAGCTGCGTAGCTTCTTGGGTCTGACCAAGGATAGGATTAAAATTTTAAGTGTCACGTTCCAATCTTGAGGTTACGACAGCCGGAGTCGTATGGGCATGGTGTTAGGAAGTTGCGCCATGCAGCTGCGTCACCGGTTATTACACAGGTTGCCAGATGGGTTAAAAAGTAAAATGCTGGGAAAATCCATTTAACCTCGTACTGATATGCTGAAATATCGATGCGCTATAGGTTATTTGCATGTGCAGCTAAAACCATTATGTATTTTGTGCCGATGGCAAATATAGCTGTCACTCTCAAGGCGAAAATTTAGGACAGTTTGCCGGACACCATCGAAATACTGCAAAAACGGCGCTAGCGACCCTTGGAAAATTTATAAAATGCGGGTATGTATACACCCCGTCGTCCACGGTCTGCCTGACACTGCGTAATGGGACATACGTTCCAGCGGGGACGTTATAACGTGAACGCCGCCTTAAGGTCTAGTACATAAAGAACGACGTGGCCTGCATTTTATTTCCTTCCTCAGGCAGATCTTAGCTTAGGCTAAGACGAGAACAGATTGAGAAATGCATGCACGCAACTTGGCAAATCATGATAAAGTTGACATGGGCCAAAATCTTTTTGCTAGATAACAAATAACTTTGCACGCTCCAGTATTTTATAGTTATATTATGTCAGCAATACACAAGAAATTTTTATTATATTTATAATTTAAATATAGGA
This sequence comes from Trileptium ribeirensis, assembly GCA_030248225.1. Classification (NCBI taxonomy): domain Eukaryota; kingdom Metazoa; phylum Nematoda; class Enoplea; order Enoplida; family Thoracostomopsidae; genus Trileptium; species Trileptium ribeirensis. The sequence goes on from JASANE010017209.1 coordinate 78,387, forward strand.
AAGTGCACACAAGAATGTTTTCAGTAATTGAAACAAAAGTATAGGAGGCACAAGCATGACATTCTGCAGCAACGTTGGTACACCTGAAAGGCTGAATTATTTGGTAAGATTAGCGACACATATACATTATATACGTATCGGTAGAATTAGTGGGCATCGATGAGAATGATGGTCGAAGCGAATAAAAGATTTGCGGTACGTGAATCCTATTTAGGCTGTACCGTGATTCAAGCAGTGGAGCCGATCTACGGAAGCAGAAGAATAAAAATTTTAAAATGAAATTCATTAACCAATATTTGGCACATCATTACATTCAATGCACTCTTGCATATTTTTTATCACAGTACAGAAAAAATTGTGCGTTTGATACCAGGGTATTAAAATATATTTAACACTAAAAATAAACTTTGATTGTTGCTAAATCAGCCTTACCTCAAAAGCTGACGCAATTTAAAGTCACGCACTTCAATTTGTATAAAAGCGATGCAAAAATATGTGGCTCCTACAGTCAGACCCGTCAAATTAAAGAAAAATTTATATAGGAGACAATATGTTCATATTATAATGTAATTATGTACTTTTAGTTAAAATTACTGATATTGTGGGAAACCCTGATAACATGGCGGTTATAAACAACTTGTACCGCGTGTTTCATTTGCGCGTGCTTTAAAATTTAAAATGAATTTAGTACGAACCTATTAAGGGGAACAATATTTCAAAATTTTGGTGAAAAATCCTGTTACGCACATTACCGCACGCAAACATTAAATGTTTTTGTTTTGTTCCTCGTACGCTGACCTATGTAACCTCACAAACTTTATATTATGTCATGCGAAATAATTCCCTGTAATAGTAAAGATTGTTCATTGGTCAGTCAGTACCATGATTTTGAAATTTCGGGATACAAAGTTAATTTTTAGTTTACACAAGTAATATAATACATACGACATAAGTTAATATGGAATCTAATAAAACATATTTTGTATCAAAATAGCACATGCATTACACATGCTTCAGTGTGCAGGAAACGAAATTTTAACACTAAGCCAGAGTATATGTACTGTTAGTAAGGACGCTTAAACGTATTGCTTCA
>JASANE010017210.1:0-78634 GCA_030248225.1 Trileptium ribeirensis
TCCAACGGCAGGCCCTTTTCTATAGGAGAGTTGTGTTAGCCATGGAACAATTGAACAACCTAAGTAGGCTTTTCGACGTTCGCTTCGAATGTAGTGAGGACGCAGCACTTCAACGAGATTCTGCCATGTTGAGTAGCATTCTAGATATGGCCTCCCCTATCGACCACCGTGTAACTGGACTGTACCTCGATCCAGTGGCTCTTGCTTCGCTGGAACTCCTCATGGAATTGTTGGGTCAATGCGTGAACGGCCGCACGCTCCAGCAAGTCATGGAGAAGGAATTTGAGACAGAGTTGAGTATGCAGCCAATGTGCCAAGATTGTGGTAGGAGTCATGCTCGACCGACATCGAGCGTTGATCCTTGCTGTTATTTTGTTGGACGCCACGGAAAATGGAACTACCAAGGTACTTTAAGCACCGCCTGCGCTTCTATCCGCATCGACGGGTATATAGTACCCAACTGGCGTTACTATATTGGTATTCAGACACCCCGAATGCAACGGCTCTCCCGCGCCGCTAACATCGACTTGCATGAGATTGCTGAGCGAAGCGCCCCAGCTGTTGGAATTCATCTATAGCAATCAGGGTAGTGAAGGAGTCCCAATAACTACTTTCGCTCAGTATACTATGAACAACATGGAGTTTACAGACGAGTCCCATAGACGGGATCGCTTGGTGCTCTTGTGTGCGCGTTTAAGACTCCTGAGACGCCCTGCTAGCGTCAATCTGCTACAAATTGAGTGCGGTATGACAATAGGTGAGCACGTAGAAGTAGACTACCTAATTTCGGAACCGTGTTCACTCCGACGCAGTAATATCGATAGTTCCGCTCAAGACTTGGACGAACAGCTGGCCCTAGCGATGGCCGACTGTTTGAGCACGTCCGAAGAGGATCCTGATGAGCCGAACGAACCAACTGTAGAGAATATCCGACCAGTTGATCAAGAAACCCCGAGTGGAACGGACGAAAAAGTGGAGACAGAGGAGGAGAACGGCCCCCCCCAGAAGGATGCACCACCTTCCCCCCCCCCCCCTAAAAATGCCCAGGTCAGAATACGGGATGCGGAAAGTTACATCTACATTTCTTTGCTTCGACACGCTCCCCCCCCCTCTCCCCTTCCGGAAACTCCGTTGGTAAACCCCCAAGGTTGACCCATACCCCCAACCACCCCTCATTCCGCCATGAGAGGGACCAAACCCCCCCTTGAACATCCCACATAGGACAGTCTGAGGCTGCGAAAAGACACCCCCCGCCGCACACTGCCCAACCAACGATATTAACAAAATTTTTCCCCTTCTCCTAACACACAACAGCCTATACCCCCCCAAAACCCACCACCCCCCCCCCTGGCCTTCGCTAACGGCGTCCATATTAATAACGTACGTCAGCAGGTAACCGTTCTCGAAAAGTTTATGCGCGAGACGAATGACGTCTCTTTTCGGAACACTAAAGCAATCAAGCAATTAACCCGAGCTAATGAGGACATTTATGCATTCCTACACCACAGCATGCAGGAGGTAGTCTCCATGATTGAACAGGTCCGATGTGCCGACCAGAACGAGGTCGCACACGTGCACCATCAATTGATTGACCACATACTTCGAGCGAACATGCGCTCGTCGGTACAGGCCATTATGGAGTCCATGTTAAATGGTGAACTTTCCCCTGCTGTTATCGTGTCGTCATGCTACGACGACTCTTCGCCATGGATCCCCGCATTTCTAAAACCATTCTGATGCGAGAACCAAGGCTAGCATACCAGTTTGGACGGGTGATGCCCGTAAGTGTAGATTTAACTGGATTTCGCTTTGGCTTTATTTTGCAGTTACCTTTGCCTAAACGCAGTGATGTTCGACCTTATTTTCGGGTCTACAACACTGGTTGGAACGCCCCCGACGCGCTAACGCAGTTGAGACTACCGCTACCGCAATATGCAGCCAGACTAGGACACGCGCGTTTCGAGTCGCTAAATCTAGGAGCATGTAAACACCGACCCGGAATTGCTTTTTGTGCACCCCACGCGTTGCTAACTGATCACAGTACAAATTGCTTAGAATGGATCATCGCAGGAGAATTCGTGCCAGAATCCACCAAACACGCATGTAGCAACCGCACGCTTATCGGCCCACTCGCCAATGATACAGCCGTACACACAACCATTCAAGGTGTTCTAATTAGGACTAGTGAGCCTGAAGTTATACTGACTAATCGTAGACAGCTCGCGCATGTAACCTTAGGTAAGACTATTAAGGTTCCACCCAACGGAATCTTATGGTTTCCCCACGGAAATTATACACAGTTAGTCGTAGGATCGATCGTACTAACAAGCATGCTAAAACCAGAGGAAATTACAATGAAATTTGGACCAAATATTACTATTGACCGGCTCTCCGGCCTTAGACTAAGACCTTTAACTTGGAGTTCACTCGACGATGCCAAGGCGACAAACTTACAGGTAGCTCAGATAGCCAAGGAACAAGTTCAAAAGATAGTCAACTTTCCTGCTTTAGAGTACACCGGACTATCGCCCTACTTTATAGTCACCATCATCGTCAGCGTAATTAGTCTGCTCTACTGCGTGACCAAGTGTAAAATCTCTCCTAAGTACGCGTACTACCTACCCCGATGGCTACCATGCCGCGGGAGATTGATCAAAACCGACGGAAAACCCCGAAAAGCAATTAGGTGGATTAGAGCCGACAAAAGAGGCCCAAGTGCACCACCTGAGGGGGACACTACACCCCGAATTTCGCCGACCGAGGTTTCGATTGTACCTTCGGGGACGCCGCGCGTGTCCGTTGTGTCCAATCGTGCCCCGCGTCGCTCCAACAGACTTTTGACAACTCGTGCTTCGTCCGAAGAGGAACTTGTATTCATTGAGGACGACGAATTATTCGCCGCTCCTACCCGTGACTTACGCCGTGGACCTCGACAAGGTATGTTCACCAGACAATTAAACACAATGAATGCAGGCAACACTCCACTTCTCATCAACGCAACCATACTCGGTACTCCCGTTACGACACTTGTAGACACCGGAGCTGACGTTTCAATCATGTCACAAGCCCTAGCCGCCCGTTTAGGTCTAGTACCCAGAGACACTAACACCACCCGCATAGTATCAGCTACACAACAGGAACTGACAATTAGCGGAGTAGTGAAAGCACCAATCACTATAGGCTCGCTAAGCACCCCATGCGACTTCCAAGTCACTAAAAGAAGATTGGCACATAGTGCAAGGACAACGGAAACCCGGAAACCCACAAAAAACCCACAAACAAAAAAAAAAAAAAAAACCCCAAAAACACCACCACCACACAAACACAAAAACCAACCCAAAACAAACCCACCCACCCCCACCCAAACCACCCCAACACAAAGCAAACCCCCCCCCACCCCCCCCCCCCCCCCCCCCCCCCCCATAGTGTACGTCACGAAGAGCGACGGCACTTTACGCTTGTGCGTTGGCTTTCGTAAGCTCAACGTAGTCGCCGAACGTGACTTGTACCCGTTACCCCGCATAGATGACATATTAGGCTGCCTGCGAAACACCAAATTCATGTCAAGCCTGGACCTTAACAAAGGGTTTTGGCAATTAGAATTAGACCCCGAAACAAAGGAAAAGACCTCCTTTGTTACTGTCCACGGACAATACGAATACAACGTTCTACCTTTTGGATTAAATTCCTCTCCAGGCGCCTTCCAAAGGTGCATGTCAATAATCTTAAAAGGCTTAGAATGGGAGAGATGCCTTATTTACATAGACGACATATTAGTTTTCTCGCCCACATTCGAACAGCATTTAGCGGATCTCATCACAGTCTTTGATAGGTTCCGTAAGGCCAACCTCAAACTGAAACCCTCCAAGTGCCAGTTCGGACAGAAACAACTAAAATACCTCGGACACATTATTAGCTCCGAAGGAGTTAAACCCGACCCCGAGAACACAGCCGCAATAGATAACTACAAACGCCCTGAGACACTCAAACAATTACAAAGCTTCTTGGGACTTGTAGGCTATTACCACAAATTCATACCACACTATTCCGAGATCTGTGAACCACTCAACGCCCTTCGACGTAAGGACAATGAATTTAAATGGACACCGCAATGCGAGGAAGCATTCGGAAAACTACGCAAAGCACTGGTACAAGAACCACTACTCATCTACCCGGACTTTTCCAAACCCTTCATACTACAAACGGACGCTTCAGGATACGCTTTAGGAGCCGTGCTCTCGCAAAAGACCGATAAAGGGACATTGCCTATTGCCTACGCCAGCAAGTCACTGGTGGACTACCAACGCCGATATCCCGCTATTGAAACCGAAGCCCTCGCCATCAGATGGGCCGCTCTACATTTTAGGCATTACCTACTTGGACATGAGTTCCATGTCGAGACTGATCACAAGCCACTTATGGCACTGTTTGAGAGACCACCGAGAAACTCACGCTTAGCCCAATGGCGTAATGAGTTACTCATGGAATTCGGTGGCTTCAATATCGAATATCGCCCTGGTAAGGCCAATGCCAACGCCGACGGACTTTCACGCGATCCCCGACAAGACGTGGACTTCTCTGATTTGGCTGACGAAGCTGAATACGACGAGCAGGACCATACTCGAATGGTTGCTGTAGCCGTGAAAGGACAGGATTATGGCAAGGGCAAAGCTCCTGCCAAACCACCGCGGAGACTTCCTACTGAAGAAGCTTGGAAACGACTTACGCGACAATTAATGGGACTTCCTCCAGACGCTCCCGTTAACCTCCCACCCGAATACGTTAGGGAACGCTTTTATCGCATGTTCGGAGGACCAGGATATGATCCTCTACCGGACCCGACGCGTTTCATTTTCTGTGGAGACTTCGACGACCCATGGCCTGAAGGAGTCGAGATGCCCTGGAAGCGCTCGACCGCACCCGGACTGCCGACTGAATCAGCCCCAACGCAAGAACCTGTGAGTGACTCAACCCCTGGACCTTCATCAGCCCCTGATCCATTGATTAGACCTACGCTACCACAGGAACCCCCGACTGCTCCGACACCGCCCGCTCCTGGCGCAGGGAGCGAAAGCTCAACGCGTGCCACTGCTGGTACACCTGACCCCACTAGACCCCGGACATTACCAACAACTGCTAGGAAAAGATATGGTGGTTTACCAGAAGTCGAGGAGTTCGATACCTTAATTAAGGTCGCTTATGCATGTGGACCACGAATACGACTACAACGCCTGGATCAGGTCTATGACACTGGCAAACACATATACTTACCACACATCCAACAGTATGAAGGACGAAATCTCCTTAATTACCTATTCTACATCCAACGTAGAGACAAACAATTTGGACCTATATGGTGGTACTTATATACGCGACAACCACCCGCTGACGAGAAGGCAGCCACCGCTCTCAAATTAGAAGCCCATCACTACCGTCTCTGCCCCGACACAGCCATTCTTTACCTACATCACATCATGCCGAACGACCACAGACCTAAATTGTGCGTGCCACGACTTCTTATACGACAAATACTTAAACACGAACACGACACTCTATTCGGTGGACACCCAGGTAGGGATCGTCTGCTGAGTAAGCTCAAGCAGTTGTACTATTGGGAGACAATGGGTAAGGACGTCGACGAATACGTAAAACGATGCGTGCTTTGCCAACGATCACGTAATTTACCCCAAAATGTTCGAGCCGCGCTCGGAGATAACCCGCTGGCTAGTGCCCCTATGCACCGCATGTTCGTTGAAATATTGGACACTCGGGTTCTGTCCCGAAAAGGAAATCGGTATGTTATTGCCTTCATTGACCAATTCACTAAGCTAGTCATCGCCGCCGCACTGCCTGACCAAACAGCTAAGAGTGTAGCTCGAGTTTTCGTCGAAGACGTAGTGTGCCGCTATGGCGCTTCTGAGGAACTCGTTTCCGACCGAGGAGGATGCTTCGTTTCAGAAGTTATGGAAGCCCTATGCGCTAGGTTACACACTTTTAAGCGAGAAACTTTGAGCTACAATCCGAAAGCCAATGGAGAAATTGAACGATTCAACCGCACACTTCTATTCCTCTTAAGAGTAGCTTTACCCGAGAATGATCATACTACATGGGACGAAGTTTTACCCTACTGTATAATGTCCTACAACTCCGCCGTACACGCTTCTACACATTACCCTCCTTTCATGCTCATGCACGGATTCCAACCCCGTGTACCAGGTGGAATCGAGACACAGACTGATTGGGGACGCTATCCCGGAGCAGAAGCTTATCGTGCTAACGTACAACGATGGTTAGCCACGATCAGAGACCGAGCCTATCGCTCCATGGAGTCTGTTAAAGAATATAGGAAACGTTACTACAATCGCAAAATTAAGGTCCCAGACTACCGAGTTAACGACCATGTTTGGGTTTACCGATACTATACAACACCTGGACTATCTCGTAAACTGGAACGCAGATGGTGTGGACCGTACCAAATCACTAAGATAATGTTGCCCTGCATCTGTGTCAAACTCCCCGGACAACCCAATGCTTCCGATCACGTAGTCCATGTCAATCGCACTAAACCGTGTTACTGACCACTCAGCAGTTTTCCGGACATGGCCGATTTGTTGAAGGCCGTGCCTCCCGCATACATTGAGGCTGCACTGCAGGAACCCGGAGAAACTATCCTGGCCGACAAATATTTCGCTAGGGAGTTACAGCCTGCCGACCCAGAGGCAGTCGACCGGTTGCGCCAAGACATCGACGGTGCATCCAACACTACCAGGGTAGAGATCGGTGATCCTAACCTAGTATACACACAAGCTCAAGCAGACATACATCGCGCCGTAGTGGAACAATTAGCCATTCAGGCCCCAGCTCAAGGTTCATCTGGAGCTCCGCAACAAAACAGACTACCTATTTGTGATCCCGATAGAACTTCTCACACCGAATGGCTCGCTATCTCGCAGGAACTCGCTACACAAGACCCTGCCAAGTTGCCCTACGCGCTTGATAAACCCCCAGGCTCATTCTCTCCAGAATACGGACGACATACTGCCCCTGTTACCATACGGGAACAAGAGCGATCCGTTAGAACTGAGGAACCAACTAGACCCTTAGCTCTACCACGCTCCGGTGATGACCGCTCGTTACGACCATTCAATGTCGACGACTTAGGCCTCGTTGAACTACTTACCTCGCAGGACCCAGACGAGTCCTCGCCTCATACTCCCGAACCAGCTATATCTCCAAACTCAGCCGTAGAACACGCCGTCCAAACTTCGCCGCTTACGCCTGCCCACCGCCGCGCCGCAGCCGCTACACAAACTTACCGCAGTCCCCACTCACGACGCTTAGTCACCGATTTGGATAAACCTCCGGTCCCGTACCGCCCCCATCGTGAATCCCCCGAGTTACACGAACACCAGTATCCCAAGCCTCGCCACGCAACCTCAGCTCCACCTACTCCGCTCCCGCATACGCCACTAATGCCGCTAGGATTCGAAGCTACGCTAGAGGAGTACACCCAGACGAATGGATTACACCGTACTCGACACCTCCTAGACCACCGCCTACGCAATCCGCCCCAGTTTATAGCCAACCTCCAGTAGAACCAGCTCCAACTCGAAAACCCGTACCTAAACCACGACAGAAACCAGCTAAAACTCCCACACCGGCTCGCGAACCAGCGTCTACCGCAAATTCAGAAGACACTTCACCTGAAACTGTGGAATCCCCAACACCGCCGCATCGATGGACATCCCACCCTTACTCTCACCCCTCGCGGAACGTAAGGCTAAAACCCCACCTCAACATTGGATAACCCCAGTTGCGTTATCACCCTTACCGGAACAAGAAGCCGGAACCCCACAGGTTTCGTCCTTCGGTCGCTGGACCACTAGGAAATAGAACCAACAAGCAGAATGAGATTGGGCATTAGAAGAAAGGAAGAGAATCAGAAATGGAGAGGCCCGTGCTCGAGGAGAACTTCAGGACGCAACCGATTTAGTAGAGTATTTAGCAGGACCTATCATACAGCACCCACCGTCGGAGGCCCAAACGGCCGCCGACGACATTGTGGCAGAATTTGTTGAAAGCTTGGCTAGGAGACGCGAGGAAAAGGAAAGAGATAAGAAAGAGTCACGCCGACCCACCGAATCTTCGGAGGGCGGCAAAGCTAAACGATACCGAACACGAGCCGTCCCCACGGTTAGCGAGACAACTTCAACCATAGGCGAATCAACCAAGGGTTCTTCTATTCGGGGGAGGAAGAAGGCGCCGCCGCGCAGCGCATCCTCCGCCATAAAAGGGACTCTAGCTCAACCGCACGTTACTTGGGAAGACTGGGAATACGAGATACCCCTGAGTCAACTTTTACCGGGACCTAGTCGAAGACCCCGCTTCGAACTCGACCCTTCTACTGAGGAAAGTGAGGGTTCCCCTGAATTGGGACCGTCTGGTGAGGAGATCGGGGATAGGACAGAGCCTCCCCAACCCACTCGACGACAACCACATCGTCAGGCTAGGGACCGCCACCGAGTGTATCCGGACTATATACCACACGGACCAGAAGCCCGAGTGGTAATCCCACGTATGATGCCCCGAGAGCCTGGTCCCCGACCACCTGCCCCAGTCAGGCAAACTGTGCCTTTTGCCCCACCGACTCGACATCGTGACCCTGTCATGCCTATGAACCCTCCAGCTAGGAGTGTTCGTGCTCATCACGACATGTTCGAACCTTTTAGGGACATATTTGATGACCAGGACATTGAGGACATGTTAGCCGCGCATTCTGACTTGGATCCGGACGAAAATGACGGACAACGACAATTACGACCTGAAGACATTGGACTGGAGGTGGTCCGACCTCCCAGACAACTACCTCGGGGAAGATGATTGTAGCGCGGACGCCTGCCCAAAACATCATTCCCAAGAACTCGAGCTCCCGCACCAAACTACCTCCGAGAACCGCCACTAACGGCGATGAATATTATTACAGGAAACCTCGACCGAAAATCAACAAAATGGAACAAAACCCGCAGCCGCGTGTGCCATTCTATACAATCAACTACGCCGCCCCCATCGAAACATTTCTTTCGAAAGGCACACGTTGGCCAGAATTGTCAAATATGGCTCCGTTGGGTCAAACTGTCGAACAATACCCAATCGAATACTCCGCGACGGAGCAAGGCTATCAGCTCCTCGTCACCTATCTATTTGACGAGGATCAAGCCAGACAAGATATCTCCGATCTCAAGCTGGGAGCTCGAGATATCAAGGCCATTTCCCGGAGAAACAAATCAAAATTCCTCGATCCCAAAACAACGGAGCGCCTTCGCCCTGCCCTACTGCACCTCATGCGAACGGTGCTCCTCGAAAAATTCAAAATACCAAAATTCCGGAATGTCCTACTCGCCACCGGCCATGCACAACTGCTCGAGGCGAATCGCAGCGACTCCTTTTGGGGAATTGGTCTCGGACCGGAAGATATCACTTTCGGCCGACGTCCACGGCCATGTCACAACGTCATGGGCCGCCTCTTAGAAGAAATACGGACCTTCTTCCGTCACGGAATTGCCAACTGGCCCAAAGTCCTTATTCTGGGCGACAATATGGCCGCACCGCTAGTGAAAATGGCCACTTCAAAGGGATGGTTTGCCATCGTTTGGCCCGGTGCCACCATTCAATTCCTGATCCGTCTGGCGACGTGCATCGCGACGCCTCAGACCGAGACTATCCTGATACTTGGCGGATATAGGACCGCCCTGCGGTCCAAATCATTCGAAGGTCGTCTCTTGGACACACCAAGCAAGGTTATGCGCCGTGTGCGCCGGCACATTTGTTCGTTCGATTACCTCTTGAACGACGGAGCGCAAGCAATCATTGCGCCGCCTCCACCAGCATGGGACGTTGGACAAGATGACGTGGGCACGTGGACTAAAGAATTCACCCAATTGTTCCAAGACATTAAGCGTCAATTTCCCGACCGAGCGCAAAAGTCCGTAATGCCCCACTACCCGTCGCAACTATTAGAAACAAATGCCTGGGAGACAGGTCCCACCGACAATCTACCCGCGGAACCCCAAATCACGGAGCCATACGTTGGCTTCCTTTGCCAATGGGTGGAAAGGCAAATATTATAAAGAGCAGGGAGTTATGGAAAAGGGAGTATGGGAACAATTATAAATGGACTATGAACCTAGGACTATGTAGTGTACATTTATTGTAATCTGGTGTATCCAACCATTCATGTTGTTATATTATATTCCCTTGTGCTTAATAACGTATATATGTTACAGCGAAAGGAGTCTTAGGTCACAAGAGCATCCAACCAAAGCTTTCAAACCCAGGTAAAAAGTCATTTTTCCCCTTAAAATATAGGAGGAGGACTTAGAGTCGAAGTCTAGGGATCACCATATCAACAAAGCACAGCCAACACCCGTCACAAAAATATTTTATCGACTAAATAAACTAAGCCAAAAGCAATAATCGTTCGTGTAACACTTAGTGGTACACTATCTGTATATACCGGTTAATTTATTCTGGGGTCTTTTTCCTCCTTTTCCTTCTTGGGTCCTCGGGCATTAGTCATCCCGTACCTTCTTTTTGACAAGGGATCCCGACAGGGATCCCAATGTAAGAGAGAAATGGCGACACTAAACCGGACATATACAGACATTACTTTAAACCCGTATAACTAAGTCCCAAAATTTCCATTTATAAATATAAGAGATGTAACAGGGCCGTTTCGGCCCTGTCACGAACATTTCAGGATCTTCATACTCGGAATCGTATCGGGAAGCGTTGGCACAGGACCGTTTTGTATAAAATATCGTTTACCGTTTTGTATCAAATATCGTTTACCGTTTTGTGTAAAATATCGTTTACCGTTTTGTGTAAAATATCGTTTACCGTTCTGTATAAAATATCGTTTACCGTTTTGTATAAAATACCGTTTACCGTTTTGTATCAAATATCGTTTACCGTTTTGTATAAAATATCGTTTACCGTTTTGTACAAAATATCGTTTACCGTTTTGTATAAAATATCGTTTACCGTTTTGTATCAAATATCGTTTACCGTTTTGTATAAAATATCGTTTACCGTTTTGTATAAAATATCGTTTACCGTTTTGTATCAAATATCGTTTACCGTTTTGTGTAAAATATCGTTTACCGTTTTGTATAAAATATCGTTTACCGTTTTGTATAAAATGTCGTTTACCGTTCTGTATATAAATGTTGTATACTGTTTTGTACAAAAATGTTGTATACTGTTTGTATTAATTGTCGCAGTTGACCATCGGGACGAGTGTCGCGTGAGGTACGCTGAACGGAATAACGAAAGCAGGTTGACCAAGCCGATTTAAGATACGGGACACTACGCTCCACACCGACCGAAAGTAGGCGTCACGCTGAAAACCACAACTAGCCGCTGCTACGTGTTGAAACTGTGACGGTTACGACCGTCCGGGAATAGGAGGCCCCTGGCTGCACGTTCAAGAAAACACGCTAGTTAAGAATGAAACTAAAAATATCAAATTTACTTGGTTTTAGCAACATACTAGGTAATGGTCACGAAAAACAACTAGTCAAAAGTAAGCGGAAAGCACACTTGTGGTAGCCTTCGCAATTCTAAGGGACGACTTATGCCGGGTTAATTCGAAGGCCCGCCATCGTCTACGGTACCCTGATCCGGAAAATAACCGGAGCAGGCTGGTAGAACACTTTGGGAATCGCGGATGGACATCCAAAACCGCTCCGGACAACGCCAGAACTTCGCCTATAATACGTAGAGGCAATCGCTACTTACGCTAGGTAGGATTGTCATCGTGGAACCCGGACTATCACTTTCCATGTAGTTAGGACATATCATATATAAAAAGGTACATGTATCTATTTATGTATGTGTTCTGTGGACAACTTTTTAGGCAAAACCGCCCTGTTTCTGCAGCCTATTGCGGTATGCAACCAATACAAAACCCCACTTTCCGACATCCCCGTCGCCATACCCAGCGTCAGAACTGGCGCATGCGACCCCTGGTTTTGCTCATCGTGACTAGTTGAATCCAACAATATGTGTCGAACCTCCGCCCGAATCCCTGCTGACCCACGGCAGTCACTCAAAGATACCTAGAAAGCTGCCGCCAACTGCTGATGGGCACCGATAATTCGAGATTTTTCGCTCAACTCAGAAATGGGCGAATCGCCCCTCATTGGATTCGTCTCGATGAGACATCTCCAAAAATACCCGGCGGGTCTCGATCAGCCGCCCCGTTAACCCGGACGACCAACAAACGCGCCCCCACCATAGACATCACTCTCTCTAATCGCCACGATTTTAGTACCGTTTTTAATCCTGCCGCCCTAGTGGTGATATCACCCCTCATTTAAATCGCCGTTGGACGGTGAGTCCAACGATACCCGGCGGGCGTCGCTCCGCCCATCTGTTAACGCAGGAGAGCCCGCTAAAGCTCCCCATACTAATACATAACAGAACCCATATGTGGGTCCCGACCCGTTACTACGTCTACCCCCCTCGTGTTTGGTATCAATCGACCCCGTTTTCCGTCCTGGGACCGAATTTGGCCCCAGCCCCTCGAAAATCCTCCCGGATTACCCTTGTCCCGCTACCCTTCCCACACCCGCCTCGTGTCCTCGTTGTCCTTTCGCTTTTGTCCTCGTTCTCTCTCTAACCGACGTTTCTGGTCGGTTTTCTTCTTTGTTGCTTTGTCGTTGTTGTGTTTGGTGTGTTGTGAGTTTGTGTTTATCCTGAGCGACCTTTCTGTCGCTCAGGACGCCGCTGTGTCTACTGTGTGTAATGTGTGTGTGTTCGTATATGTGTATCCTTGTGTGTAGACATATATACTTATATATATATTATGTTGACATGTAAGTATTATTATATATATATCTATATAAGGACACGACATAACAGCGGACGGACGAGGACAAAACAGACAAAAATCGCTAAAATTTCAGAGTTTTACGGACGGACAAAATACATACGGATAGGACGAACGGGGGGCTACTTTAGGGCCCTCCCGCGGACTCTAGGGGCCCTGGAGCAGGGCGCCTGACGAATTAGGAGTACGTAAGGATTCACCCCGTCTCTGGCCTCGAGACGGGCGCTTTCCCGTCGCCGGTTCCCCCCGGCGGGACTCCGAAACATAGGCATTAATATGAAATCTCAAATAAACTCTATTCTTTTTCGTTGTTTTTGGATGTCCTCATGAGCGAGGGTCATCTGCTAAGTTAGATTTAGCTTAATTAGGATGGCGGCAAGTCGAGGACAACAAAGACCAAGTCGATCGCCGCCGAGTTAGGATGAGTTGGGAAGAGCGAACAATCAAAATTCAAACAGATTGGCACGCTAATTGGGGTTGAAGAAGGAAGTTGCGTGTCCCGAAAGTAGTCGTAATAGTTTAAGTTAAGCTGGGACCGGAAATTGTTCGAATGTTGTGAGTTTAGGATCCAATTTCGCTGGACATCCGGCGATGAGGACGGGAAATAGGGACTTCAAAATCTACTTTTCTTGGGAAAATTTGGAGAAAAATCACAGATGGTCAACTTCCGAGTACTCGGAAGATTCAAACTTAAAGTCGGCAAAATTAATTGAAGCCGACTCTCTTTAAGGACATCGACGGTTTACGGTAGCCGTCAAGATTCAAATTTCCGGAAGTGTCCCCAATTGGACACTGGACAGAAAACCCAAAAAAGTGGGCGTCAAGAAGTCGCCGACGATTGGACGGCGACAAAATCGCCATCGTAACATACAGGCAGAAATTTCGAGGTTACGACCAACGCGTCGAATCTTGGAATCAGTTCGACTTCGGCAGCGCGGAGTTCGGTCGACTCTACTGACCGGCTCCGACGCATTTTCTCTGTTGTTTTGTTATCGGTTTTAATGCTTTCCAGTGCTTTCCTTTTTCGTTTGCGATTGGATTCGACGGACGAAGGACCCGCGTAGACCACTTTGGTCTTGCGGAAGGGGACTAGCATTAGCTGTCCCGGATCAACTACTGTAAGTCAGGAGAGTTGAGCGCATGGGGTTTAGTTTCCCAGCATGTAACAGTGACAGACCGTTTGCCGAGTGGAAAGTTAGATAATAGTAACAAGAACCTTCTCCTTGTAGGGTAGTTTGACAGTGATGCTCGGGCACCTCTCCTGGCTGCGCTGTTTAGATTGCGTGATCAACCTTCCTGCGTCGAGTTCTGTTCTAGGCGTTCTAGGGATTGCACGGAATCGCTGTAGAGCATAGGACAAATAGCCGAAGTCCTTCTGATTCCCCGTGGTCTTAGGTAAGGCACAACAAATTGGACGCCTCTCGTCCAAGTTTTACATGACTTGCTTCTTTTGAGTTAGGATCGACGAATTTTCCTGAGCCGACCACGGTAAAATTTTTGAACGTGCATACCACAAAATAAGGTCTTGTTCGATGGTTTGTTTTGACGGTTTTCCAAATTTGCAGTTTAGTTGATCGGTCCATGCTCATGCCGTGTTTGGGCTTGGACAGAAATGCAGATTAGGGGCGGAGGACTAGCCTCCGTCGGGTTTTAGGAAACCCTTAAAATTTCATTTTGTTCTTGAGTTAAGAAAATTTGGGAATTTAAAAGACTAAACAAATTCTAAGGACGTTAACGTGAGCTTAAGGTGTTTGTTGCTCTCACGGAATGTTGTCTCGGATTCCTTTTTACTCAGTTGCTTGGAGCTGATTTTAGAGCACATAGACGACGCACTCGGTAGACCTCTCATCTGTGCACTCATCTTGCTAGGACGACTGACCGGAAAATCTTTACCTGTCCCTTGTCCCCGTGCGATCAAAATGAGCTGGAGGAACACAACCCCAGCTGAGCAAAATTTCGCCTACATTGACCTGGGACGATGGTGCATCGTTTAATTGTGATACGCCAGCTTTTACTTCAAATAACTATCTGACTAAAACGACGAAATTTACCAGTGTTCGCTATTGCATTACGCAATGGTCTTCTCTCGAGATCATTGTCTAAAAGAACTAGAACCAAAGCTTGCCCCTGAGTCCTCACCAGATATTGCAATTGCGGGAGAAACGCTTAGCGTCCCCGCCATCAAATAAAATTTTAGGATTTTCAAAAATAAGGAAAACTTACCTCCTCGCCTGGGCCATTTCGGCCCCAAACCGGGCGAGTGCAAAACCCCTTTTTCTTTTTGGAGCGAGTTGATCGCTGAGTTTAACCAGGTTTCACTATTTATCATGAGTGCCCGTTAGGCTATGTACTATGTATGCCCAGTTTCACCTTTTCTATAGTTTCAGTATCAGCCAGTGCTGTTTTCCCAGTTAGTGAGTTGAACCTGCACGGAGAATTTAAGTCCGCTGCAGTTTTACATGTCTTAACCATTCAGCCATAGGAGTACATCGACTTTTAATATTAAGTCGGTGATAATTCAACTGCACTACAGTGCAGTTGAGACACTGCAACATTGCAGTGAAATAGAAAAAGTACCGTTAGAGAGAGGCAAAGGACCAACAACCAAAGAAAGAAACAAAGGACCCAAATGCGTCCCGGGCCCATCGCCCAGGGCCCGAGTAGCTCAAACGACCCCGATAGGTAGGAAATGAGGCTAACTTAGCCTTCGGATAAGTGCGGTCTGTTAGAAAAGGACTCGCCTCATCACCCAAAACCCGACATCAAATTCGAAGAGAAACCAACCGGCTGGACGATCGTCTCGCAAGTTGTTTACAAGGACGCCGCATGCCATGTTGCACCCCGTCCGCGTCCCGTCGGCCTAAATTAAAGGGAACTGTTCCATTTTTGCTTCTTCTTTTGCCCCCCCAGTCTTCGTCGTTCGGTCAGTCGTGCGTTTAGGTAGGAACTGTCGTCAAATACAATAGGATGGAAGCATTTATAGGCGCTAATGCAAGTGTATCTTGAGGATAGACGATCAGACGCCCCTCGTCAGATGTTGTAGGCAATGTTGTTTTGAGCAGTGTTCCGACCATGCTGTAGAGCTCGCGTAGTCAGCCCCGAATATTGTTCTCCCTCAGCCCCGCTTAGGTAGTCGTCGCCCAGAGCGACTCGCATTAAGGAGCGATTTCTGAAGCACTCTAGGGCCCCTGCTTAGTGCGCTGCATAGCTGAGTAGTTCGCTATCATTGAGTCGAAGCAGGGATAACCGCCCCTAGTTCGCAACGTGGCGAATATCTGTACGCTCCAACCCTGATTTGTTTTCTCATCGCCCATTGCCCGTGATTGATTAAATCGAAGCGATCTCTGCGAGTTCCTGCTAAACTTCCCTAAGGTGATTTATCTAGGTCGTCTCGGCAGACGCTCGGAAACACTTGTCCCGACACTAAGCTTTGATTGTGTAAATAAACGTTGTATTTTGACACACCGAGTACAGTCTTCATCGATATCGAGACGATAGGGCGTTTTGCTTTTCTGGTTTGTCCGCACGGACGAGCAGGCACTGCCCGTCATGGCTTGTGGGCGAGAATGTCACAAGCACTGGCGAGCAGGGCCTTCTGTCTACCCTATTTCCGCTCTAATAAAGTAATCGGACAACGCAAGTGAAATTTTATTAGATCATGACCGAAACTCAAAATTTGTTAGGAATTCTCGTAACCCTAATGAGTTAAAACTTTTACTGGTCAAGGCACCAGTACGCTCGCATAGAATTTACTGAAAAGAGCAGGCCACGCCATTGATAATCCGACATTAAACACTCAGGGCTCGTCGGAACCCTGTGGGGGCCACATAGGTCAATGCTCTAACAAGGAGCATACCGCGATTTTAACCAGGCAACCCATCTTGAGCTTCAAATTTCTAGGAACTTTTCCATGTTGTATTTTAACACTTCTCACACTAAAACAGAACTAAACAACTTCCGATGAGTCTAAGATAGGGAATAGCGGCTAGGCTCCATGACCTGCGAGCAGGTGTCGGTGCTAGCCTCCCTGGGGGACCTCAGAAATCATACCCGATACTAGACACGTGCGCAACCTTTCGGGCGGGGTCCGAACACACCCCGTGAAGCGCGCCTGCGGCCTGCTAAGCTGCGTAGCTTCTTGGGTCTGACCAAGAATAGGATTAAAATTTAGTATTCACGGTCCACCCTTGAGGTTACGATAGCCGGGGTCGTATGGGCATGGTGTTAGGAAGTTGCGCCATGCAGCTGCGTCACCGGTTATTACAATATACATAAAAACAAGAAAGAACAAAAACGAAAAAAAAAAAAAACCCCCCCAACTTCGTAACTACCATGCCCATACGACCCCGGCTATCATAACCTCAAGGGTGGACACTAAGTTTTACGATTTAGCCACTTTTCTTGGTCAGACCCAAGAAGTTATGGAGCTTAGCAGGCCGCAGGCGCGCTTCACGGGGTGTGTTCGGAAAATTTTGAAGTTTCAATAGGGAAACAGAGGTTGTTGGTCGAGTTCCGTTCGGGTTTGCTGTTTAATCTGGTCAAAGATTCTCGTACCCTCCTTATCCTCCTAAATTTGACCAGCTAACTTATCACAATTCCTCTGGGCTCGCATGAGCCTGTCCAATTATGTAATTATAAAAGAAATCATGCAGTGGCAAAATTATATCAACGGCAAGACATGGCAATGACAAAAATCATATGCATAGTAAGAACATCAATGACAATAAACAAAGTGATTATCCATAGCCATGGCACCATGCAACCCATGAAAGTTTTGTTCCCGTAAACTAGGTAAGGTGCGATTTGAGGTACATTTGATCAATTTCGGCGTCGAAATCACGTAAAAGACACGTAAAGGGCCGGAACGGGCCTGTTACATCTCTTATATTTTTAAATGGAAATTTTCGGACTTAATTATTCGGGTTGGAAGCAATTTTCCCCGTTGTCCCTATAATAAAAGTTTGCCGGAAAATGAGCTATTCTCTACGACCCAAGAATAAATTAGACCATAGGTACAGATAATATGATACAATATGGTACACGAAAGTTGCGGCTTCCTAGTTTAATTTATGTTGTTGTTGAACTATCCTACTGATCATATTGGTCTTAGCCACACATCGTGGTCCTGGCGTGCTAATTTTGAAGTTAGATGCCTTTGACGAATTTCTGAAAATAGGTTATTCAGTGCCAACTTTAGCCAAATTCCGGGCGAGTCCCTCCTCGATCCTGGCAATTCCTACATCCTAGAAAACATCCTAAAAAGTCCTCCTCTTATATTTTTAAGGGGACGAAAAAGACTTTTCACTACTTTTTGAAAGAATTTTCCGAATGGTCGAAAGTCGCTTTATACTTTTTTCTGCCGTGGTGCCATGGTAAGTGTATACACAAACGTATAGACCAAACAATTCAGATAAATGCAATGTACGGATTAAAATACGGTGTTCATTCATATCATTAATGCATAGTCATGTATATATATTAACAATTAGCCAGTACGACACAGCCAGTTCGGGTTTACCTCCGGTGTCATTGGCAGTTCGTGGTTGCAAAGACAAAAAAACGCCGAAAAAGATTACCCATAGCCAGCGGTTACATAGTTATATCGGGGTTTCCTCCTTACTGTTTTACTCCCAGTTGTTGGACACCAGGTTCTGTTGAACCCACTTACGGAAATATCCGAGATAGGGTTCGGCCACGCACGGCTCCGCAATTTCGTTGCCGCCAGTCCTGCTTTCCCAAGCGCCCAATTCTTTGAATTCGGGTGGGTAGTCTGGCATCGACGATTTCTGCAGTTTGTCGGGGAATTGCCATTTAATGTCTTGAAATATTTTAGTAAATTCGTCGTGCCATTCGACAGTATTGTCCTGTCCGATGTCCCAAGGTGGAGGTGGCGGGGCGATAATTGCTCGGGCTCCATCACCGAGTAGGTAGTCGAATGAGCAGATATATCGGCGCACTCGACGCATTACTTTGCTTGGCGTGTCCAGCAAACGACCTTCGTGCGGCTTCGCTCGTAGGGCCGCTTTATGGCCGCCAAGAATCATGATTGTCTTGGTTTGCGGCGTTGCGATGCATGTCGCCAATCGGACCAGAAATTGCATGGTGGCTCCTGGCCATGCTAGGGCGAGCCACCCTTTGAAGGCGGCCATGTTGACCAAGGGCGCCGATAACGAATCGCCCAGAATCAACACCTTTGGCCATGAGGCGGTGTCGTAGCGGAGGAAGGTTCGAACTTCCTCTAACAGGCGACCCATCACGTTATGGCATAGTCGCGGTCGTTTGCCGAAAGTGATGTCCTCTGGCCCTAGGCCAATTCCCCAGAAGGAATAGGACCTATTTGATTCGAGCAATTGTTCGTGCCCTGTGGCGAGTAGGACATTCTGGAACCGGTTAATTTTGAATTTTTCTAGCAGCACCATCCGCATAAGATGGGGGAGTATCGGGCGGAGGCGCTCGATTGTTCCCGGGTCCAGGAACTTTTGTTTGTTCCTACGGGAGATGGCTTTAATGTCTCGAGCTCCCATTTTTAAGTCCGAAATGTCTTGTTTCGCCTGTTCCTCGTCGAATAAATACGTGACGAGGATCTGGTATCCTTGCTCCGTTGAGGCATACTCGATGGGATATTGATTTATTGTTTGGCCCAGCGGAGCCATATTTGAGAGTTCCGGCCATAGTGTGCCTTTGGACAGGAACGTTTCAATTGGAGCCGCGTAATTGATGGTGTAATACGGCACACGAGGCTGTTGAATTTGTTCCATGTTGTTGAGTTTCTCGAATTGGCGATTCCTGCAATAGTATTCATCGCCATTAGTGGCGGCTCTTGAGGGAGTGTGGTGGCGGGAGCTCGAGTTTTCGGGGTATTTCTTGAGTGATTTAAATGCTACAACCGTCTCTCGCGAGGCGGTTGTCTAGGAGGTCGGACCACCTCCAATCCAATGACTTCGGGTTGTAATTGTCTTTGTCCACTGTCCTCGTCAGGTTCCAAGTCCGGATGTGCGGATAGCATGTCCTCGATATCCTGTTCGTCAAAGATGTCCCTAAAAGGTTCGAACATGTCGTGCCGTGCACGAGCACTACCAGATGGATAATTCATCGGCATGACAGGGTCACGATGTCGAGTCGGTGGAGCGAGGGGTATAGTCCGTCGAGCTGGTGCCGTAGTCTGGGGTTTTAAATTCCGGGGGTCGAGACGTGGTATTATGACGCGGGCTTCTTCCCCGAGTGATATGTATTCTTCATACCAACGGCAACGGGCCTAGCTTGTCTATGTGGTTGTCGGCGAATAGGTTGAGGGATTTCTTCCCTCTCTTTGACTTGGCGTACAGAGGGTCCCATTTCAGGAGATCCCTCACTCTCCTCCGTTGGAGGGTCGAGTTCAAAGTGGGGCCTTCGACGGGGTCCCGGTAAAAGTTGACTAAGAGGTATCTTATCCTCCTCGTCTTCCCAACTAACTTGCGATTGGGCTCTGGCTGGGGTTTGTCTACGTGGTTTGGCGCGTGATGGTCGAGTTGGAACTCCCTTAAGGGTGGAGGGAGCGCCGCGCGGCGGCGCTCTTCCCTTCCTCCCGGTAGAGGAGCCCTTGGTTGATTCGCCAATGGTTGATGTTGTTTCATCGTCCTTTTCGGTAATCCGCGGTCGTAATCGTTTCGGTCGACCGCCTTCCGAAGACACGGAAGGTCGGCTCTGTTTACTTGTGCTTTGCTTACTGGCTTCTCGTTGTCGAGCTAAACTTTCAATAAATTCTTCTACAATCCCGTCGGCTGCTATTTCGTCTTCCGAGGGAATGTATTGTATGGGAGATCCCCGTAAGTATTCCATTAGTTCAGTGGCATCCTGTATTTCTCCTCGGGCGCGAACGGCTTCCTCTCTCTTCCTCCTTATTTCTTGCATTTCCCATTCCCACTGTGCTAGGTCGTTTTGTCGTTGGGTGGTCCATCGGCCAAGGGATGGCACCTGTGGGTCCTTAGTTCCATGCTCCGCTAGGGGTAACAATAGGGAAGGGATTTTCCACCGGTGGGGTGGTGTCGGGGAATCGATTGTTTCAGGTGACGTGGTCTCCGAGCTTACGGATGATACTGGTTCATTAGTCGATGTAGTGGGTTGGACTTGTTTTCGTCGGGGTTTAGGCTTAGGTTTTGGTGTTAGTACAGGTTTCGGAGGAGGTTGGCCATTTGTTGGGGCGGATTGTGCGGGTTGTGGTCTAGGAGGGGTATAATACGGTGTGATCCATTCGTCTGGAACGTAGTCTTCTATTGTGGCTTCGAATCCCGGTGGCATTAGGGGAGTGTGTGGAAGTGGTGTAGGTGGGGCGGAGTATGTTTGACGAGGTCTGGGATATGGTTGTTCGTAAGACGCTACAGGATCGCGATAGGTGTGGTATGATGTCACTGGCCTGTCTGATTCAGTCACTAAGCGTTGTGTCTGGGGGCTGCGGGATGTTTGAGTGGCGATAGCAGCTCGAAGTTGGGCCGGTGTAAGCGGCGAGGTTTGAACAGCATGTTCAACTGCTGAAGTTGGAGATGCAGCTTGTTCTGGACTGTGGGGCGAGTGTTCGTCCGGGTCCTGTGAAGCGAGTAATTCCACGAGGCCTAAGTCGTTAACATTGAATGGTCGCAGCGCGCGACCGTTGTCTGGACGTTTCACCTTTCGAGGCCTTGTAGGCTCATCAGTCCGAACGGCTCGTTCCTGCTCTCGTAGAGTTACTGGGGCGGTGTGTTGTCCATACTCAGGCGAGAAAGTACCAGGGGGTTTATCAAGCGCGTAAGGTAACTTAGCAGGGTCTTGGGTGGCGAGTTCCTGTGATATAGCGGGCCATTCGGTGTCTGGGGTTCTATCGGGGTCACAAAGGGGAAGTCTGTTCTGTTGCGGCGCTCCGGATGAGCCTTGAGCCTGAATGGTCAGCTGTTCAACTGCGTCGCGGTGTATGTCTGCCTGCGCTTGCGCGTATTCTAAGTTAGGTTCTCCAATCTCTATACTAGCGACGTCGGATGCACCATCGATCTCTTGGCGCAACCGGTCGACTGCCTCTGGATCAGCAGCCTGTAGTTCCCTAGCGAAATATTTATCAGCGAGCATAGTTTCTCCGGGTTCCTGTAGGGCAGCCTCGATGTATGCGGGAGGGACTGCTTTAAGTAAACCGGCCATGTCGGGGAAACTGCTTAGCGGGCGATAACATGGTTTGGCGCGGTTTATGTGAACGACGTGACCGGAAGCATTAGGTTGTCCAGGGAGTTTAACGCAAATGCAAGGGAGCATTATTTTAGTGATCTGATATGGTCCACACCACCTACGTTCTAATTTGCGCGATAGTCCTGGTGTCGTGTAGTATCGATAGACCCATACATGGTCATTAACACGGTAGTCTGGGACCTTGATCTTACGATTGTAGTAACGTTTTGTGTATTCCCGAGCAGATTGCATGGACCGATAGGCTCGATCCCTAATGGTGGCTAACCACCGTTGTACGTTAGCACGATATGCTTCTGCTCCGGGGTAGCGTCCCCAATCAGTTTGTGTTTCGATTCCACCCGGTACTCGGGGTTGGAATCCGTGCATGAGCATGAATGGCGGATAATGCGTGGAAGCGTGTACGGCTGAATTGTAGGACATGATGCAATACGGCAGGACTTCATCCCATGTAGTATGGTCCTTTTCGGGCAATGCTACTCTGAGGAGAAACAGTAGGGTTCGGTTAAAGCGTTCGATCTCCCCGTTTGCCTTCGGGTTATAGCTGAGCGTTTCGCGTTTAAACGTATGTAGTCTAGCGCACAAGGCTTCCATTACCTCGGAGACGAAACATCCGCCTCGGTCGGAGACTAACTCTTCAGGTACGCCGTAGCGGCACACCACGTCTTCGATGAAAACCTTAGCTACACTCTTAGCGGTTTGGTCCGGTAAAGCAGCGGCAATTACTAGTTTTGTGAACTGGTCGATAAAGGCTATCACATACCTATTTCCGTTTCGGGATAACACCCGCGTGTCTAATATGTCGACAAACATACGGTGCCTGGGTGCACTAGCCAACGGGTTCTCTCCGAGCGCGGCTCGAACATTTTGGGGTAGGTTCCTTGATCGTTGGCAGAGAACGCACCGTTTAACATATTCGTCCACGTCCTTACCCATAGTTTCCCAATAGTAGAATTGTTTAAGTTTGCTCAGCAGTCGATCCCTACCAGGGTGTCCACCGAATAAGGTGTCATGTTCATGCTTAAGTATTTGTCGTATGAGTAGTCTAGGTACGCATATTTTAGGTCTATGGTCGTTTGGCATGATGGGATGCAAGTATAAAATAGCAGTGTCGGGGCAAAGTCTGTAATGGTGGGCTTCTAACTTGAGGGCGGTCGCTGTCTTTTCGTCGGCTGGCGACTGTCGCGTGTGCAGATACCACCATATGGGGCCGAACTGTTTATCCCTGCGTTGTATGTAGGGTAGCTAATTAAGGAGATTTCTTCCCTTGTATTGCTGAAAATGTGGTAAGTATATGTGTTCTCCGGTGTCATAGACCTGTTCAGGGCGTTGTAATTGTATTCGTGGTCCGCATGCGTAGGCAACCCTAATCAAGGTGTAAAATTCCTCTACTTCTGGTAAACCTCCATATCTCTGTCTAACATTCGTCGGTAGCGTCTGTGGTCTAGCGGGTTCGGGTGTGCCAGCCGTGGCACGGGTCAAGCTCTCACTCGCCGCAATAGGAGCGGGCGGTGTCGGAGCGGTCGGGGCTTCCTGAGGCTGCGGGGGTCTGGCGGAGGGGTCAGGTGCAGGAGATGGTCCGTGGGTCGGTTCATCGGTGGGTTCTGGCAGTCCTGGGGCCGTCGACCGTCTCTCGGGGACCTCAACTCCTTCAGGCCAGGGGTCGTCTATGTCTCCACAGAAGATGAAGCGTGTTGGATCCGGTAGGGGATCATAGCCAGGTCCTCCAAACATACCATAGAAGCGTTCCCGAGCATACTCAGGTGGTAGGGTGACGGGAGCGTCCGGGGGAAGTCCCATGAGTTGTCGAGTAAGTCGTTTCCAAACTTCTTCGGTGGGAAATCGACGGGACGGTTTAGCTGGAGCTTTGTCTTTTCCACGATCCTGTCCTTTAACAGCTACAGCAACCATTCGCAGATGGTCCTGTTCGTCCTGTTCGGCTTCGTCCGAGGAGTAAGAAAATTCCACGTCATGTCGGGGATCGCGTGAGAGTCCGTCTGCGTTGGCATTTGCCTTACCCGGCCTATATTCAATGTTGAAACCACCGAACTCCATCAGTAATTCTTTACGCCATTGAGCTAGTCGCGAATTTCGCGGTGGTCTCTCGAACAGTGCCTTAAGTGGCTTATGGTCAGTCTCAACATGGAATCCATGTCCAAGTAGGTAGTGTCGGAAGTGTAAGGCAGCCCATCGAATGGCAAGAGCCTCAGTCTCTATGGCGGGGTAGCGGCGTTGATAGTCCACGAGCGATTTACTCGCGTAAGCGATAGGCAATGTTCCTTTGTCGGTCTTTTGCGAGAGAACAGCCCCTAAGGCATATCCAGATGCGTCCGTTTGGAGTTTGAAAGGTTTAGAAAAGTCCGGGTATGTGAGTAATGGTTCTTGTACCAACGCCTTACGCAATTTTCCGAAAGCTTCCTCGCATTGCGGTGTCCACTTAAATTCACTGTCCTTCCGTCGGAGTGCGTTGAGCGGTTCGCAAATTTCAGAGTAGTGCGGTATAAATTTGTGATAGTATCCTACAAGTCCTAGGAAGCTCTGCAATTGTTTGAGAGTTTCCGGTCGTTTGTAATTATCTATAGCAGCGGTTTTCTCGGGATCGGGTTTAACTCCCTCTGAACTGATGATGTGTCCAAGGTATTTTAATTGTTTCTGCCCAAATTGGCATTTTGTAGGTTTTAACTTAAGATTGGCTTTACGGAACCTATCAAATACAGTAATTAGGTCCGCTAGGTGTTGTTCAAATGTGGGTGAAAAGACTAGTATGTCATCTATGTAGATGAGGCATCGTTCCCATTCTAGGCCCTTTAATATAATTGACATGCACCTTTGAAAGGCGCCTGGTGAAGAATTCAGTCCGAAAGGTAGAACGTTGTATTCATACTGTCCGTGGACGGTGACGAAGGAGGTCTTCTCCTTGGTCTCGGGGTCCAGTTCTAATTACCAGAAGCCTTTGTTAAGATCTAAACTGGACATGAATTTGATGTTTCTGAGACAACCTAATATGTCATCTATGCGGGGTAGTGGATATAAGTCTCGTTCTGCAACTACGTTGAGCTTACGGAAGTCGACGCACAACCGTAATGTACCGTCACTTTTGGTGACGTAAACTATGGGGGAACCCCAAGGTGAATCTGATGGCGTTATTAGGCCTGCTTCTACCATGTTGTTTAATTCTTCGCGCAAGGGCTCTCGTAACGAATGTGCTAAACGGTAGGGTACCTGTTTAATAGGCCTTGCGTCTCCAGTGACTATCCTGTGCTGGTGTACACCACATCTTCCTAGATCGAATGGGTGTACACTAAATATATCTGCATCCTCAGAGATAGTCATTTTCAATTGTTTAAGCTCAAAAGGGTTGAGGGTCGTTTGTCCGAAGTCGATTTTGCTCAAAACTTGTATAGATCGTTCGGTGTCAATTGTCTTCTTCTGTTCGCTTATAATTTGCACAACGTTGTCTCGGGTAACCCCGATATTGTTGCATTGCTTAGTGCGTCTCGGAGGGTCAAGCTGTAGTAAGCGCTTGTTATTGTCATACAAGAACTCGACCTCATTGCCGTCAAGCATCTCAATGTGTCCTATTGTCTGACCGGCGTGTATGGCAACGGGAAAGTTCCCAAAGTTCATCAGTGCTATTGGGACCATGCGTTGGCCAGTGAGTACCAAAGAGTGGGCGATGCGACGTCCCTAATAAAGGGGTCTGGTACGAACAAAGCTTGACCGGTTAGTGGTTGGGTGATTTCCGGGATGGCGTTGATGAACAACTCTGTGTTTGGTGGTACTTGAGTGTATTTCCTAGTCACTACGTTGATGACTGGGGGTCGGTAATCCCCTTGGTCGGCGAAAGGTGCCGAGCAGTTCTCAGTCCCGTTAGATAGATCCAAGCAGCGGTCTTTGAAATTGGTGGCTACATATGGTAGTAGGGCCATAAAGTCGGTGCCCAGAATACATTCATAAGGAGTGTCGGTTGTTACTTGGAAGTCGCATGGTGTACTTAACGATCCTATTGTGATCGGTGCTTTCACGACTCCGCTTATGGTCAAATCTTGTTGTGTAGCTGATACTATTCGAGTGGTGTTCGTGTCCCCAGGAACTAATCCTAAACGAGCAGCTAAGGCCTGGGACATGATTGACATGGGACAGCTCCAGTGTCCACAAGTGTCGTAACTGGGGTACCAAGTATGGTTGCATTAATAAGTAGTGGGGTGTTACCTGCGTTCTTCATGTTTAATTGTCTAGTGAACACACCTTGACGAGGTCTACGACGTAAGTCGCGAGTGGGAGCGACAAATAGTTCGTCGTCCTCAATGAAAACAAGTTCTTCCTCGGATGAGTTGCGTGATGTTAATAGCCTGTTCCAACGACGTGGGGCACGGCTAGACGCGACGGACACGCGCGGCGTCCCCGAAGGCCCAACCGTAACCTCAGTCGGCGAAGTTCTGTCTGTATGAGGAAAGTCGTCTTACGCAGGTGGGGCACTCGATAATCAGGGCTTCGCTCTAATCCATCGAATCGCTTTCTTAGGCTTACTATCAGTCCTAATTAGCCGTCCACGACATGGGAACCATCGGGGTATATAGTATCCGTACTTAGGTGGGACCTAACATTTAGACATAAAACAAATCAGACTGATCACTCCTACAACGACGGTGATGATGAAGTGGGGCAAGAATCCCGTGTATTCCACAGCGGCGAGATTAACCACGCTACGTACTTGATCCTTAGCTATCTGCGCGACCCGCAAATTGATAGCCTTGGCGTTGTCGAGTGAGTCCCAAGTTAGATGTCTCAGTTTGGTACCGGATAGCCGGTCAATAGTAATGTTTGGTCCAAACTTTATTGTAATCTTCTCGGGCTTCAGCATACTAGTGAGCACAATCGACCCTATAACTAACTGAGTATAGTTTCCATGTGGGAACCACAAAACTCCATCAGGCGGTGCCTTTATAGTCTTACCCAGCGTAACGTGAGCTAGTTGTCTCTGATTTGTCAGTACGACTCCAGGTTCACTAGTTCGAATTAGTACTCCCTGTATGGTCGTATGTACGGACGTGTCATTGGCAAGTGGGCCTATCAATGAGCGGTTGCTGCATGTGTGTTTAAAAGTTTCAGGCACATGTTCGCCTGCAATAATCCATTCCAAGCAGTTGGTGCTATGATCTGTTATCAGCGCGTGTGGCTCACAAAAAGCAATTCCTGGTCTTTGCTTGCATGCCCCCAAATTGAGTGATTCGAAGCGAATGTGCCCCAAGCGGGCGGCGTATTGAGGGAGCTGCAGTCTCAGCTGCGTCAGCGCGACAGGTGCATTCCAGCCAGTGTTGTAGATCCGGAAATATGGTCGAACATCATTGCGCATCGGCAATGATAATTGCAAAATGAATCCAAAGCGGAATGCGGTTAAATCCACGCTCACAGGCATGACGCGACCAAACTGATAGGCTAGACTAGACTCGCGCATGAGAATGGTCTTGTGAATGCGTGGATCCATGGAAAATAATCGTCGTAACATAACGACATCGATGTTAATTCGCCGTTCAGCATGGATTCCATTATAGCTTGTACCGACGAGCGCATATTGGCTCGAAGGATGTGATCTATCAGCTGGTGATGCACATGGGCGATCTCTTTCTGATCAGCACACCTAACCTGTTCTATCATAGAGACTACTACCTCTTCCATGCTATGGTGCAGAAACGCGTAGATGTCCTCGTTTGCTCGGGTCAGTTACCTTATGGCCTTAGTATTTCGAAAGGAGACATCGTTCGTCTCACGCATGAATTTCTCGAGGACAGTTACCTGCTGGCGAACATTGTTAATGTGTACTCCATTGGAAAAAGCCATTCCCAGGCCCAAGAAACCTGAGACGGCACCTGCAGCGGCAGCGATTAAGCTGGCAAAGCGCTTTTCTCTATTATTCGTAAGGTCACATAATTGCTCGTTTGCGACGCAGAAAGAATGCACGAGTAGCGAATAATAATTGGTGTCCAGTACGCCATGATAGGCATCATCTAGTTCGCGTTCCAAGGCTCTTAAGGTCTTATGTAGCTGTGGATATTCGGTGCAGTTGACCTTTCGGCAGCAGTCAGCGCGACATGATCCGTTCGCCTCATAGGGTGGACAGAATTTACTCACATACGGATCGGACCTGCGTTCCCAATCTTGGAGTGATAACTGCAATACCACTGGCAATTGCGTTGTTTGGTCAGAGGTGACCACCAAGCCCTGTGGCTCGATGACCACTCCAACCTGTCGATTGAAAAAAGCACCTAAGCGCGAGATTGAATCGCTAAATGGCGAAAGCGTTGCGCGTGTAGAGCTAAGCGCTGAGAGCCAAAGTAACAATAGAATTGTACATACTCTCCACATACCTGAAGGATGTCCGAGGCCGTTACTGACGCTCGGTGAAGAGGGTCGTACCCCGTTTCGATTGGGTTCCCTCACGGTCTCGTTATGCGCAGCTTCCTCCGTGGTATCGCTTTGAGTTTCCCCATCGCTCGTTTCCGTGTCACTCGACTCAGTTATGTTTTCTTGCCGGGCGGGATCGCTGTTGGAGTTATCCTCCGACTCTTCGTCAGATGAGTCGAGGTAAGCGGCTAACGCCGTGGTTAATTGTTCGTCCAATTTCGGGACGAAACAGTTGGTGTCATCGTCCGGAATCAAGCATAGTTCCGAGATTAAGCGATCCCTGCTCAACTTTAATCCAGCAGACGTGTCGCCCTCCGTTTCAAGCAGTGCAGCAATGTCGGGGCGCCGCAAAAGTCTCAAGCGTGCGCTGAGCAGGACTAGTCGAGCAAGTCGGTGGGTTTTGTCGTCGAATTCCATATTACTCATTGCATGGTCAACAAAGAAGTCGATCGGAGCGCCACGTGTGGCTTGGTTCCGATAAATGAACTCGATCAAATAGGGCGCCTCTCACAAGAGGTCGTGTAACTCGAGGTTCGCCTCACGAAAACTTTTCTGCATTTTGGCCGATTGGATTCCAACATAGTAAGGCCAGTGAGGTGCAACGTATCCATCCGGGAGGATGGACGCGCAAGCAGTACTCAGCGTACCGTCGTAGGTCCACTTTCCTCGTTGACCGAGAAAGTAGCAGCCTAAACATATATCCCGTGAATCGCTTGTATGATATTCTTGGCACTGGCGACACACCGGATCCCTACTCAACTCTACCTCGAATTCTCTCTCAATAACCTGTTGGAGCGTGTGGCCATTCACACATTCGCCCACCAGTTCTATGAAAGATTCCAACGACGCAAGAGTTATGGGACCGAGATACATTCCGGTCATGCAGTGCGCAATTGGAGAAGCCATACCTAGTATACTGCTTAACATAGCGGCGTCTCGCTGTAAAGTGGGGCGTGTACTAACCTCGAAGCGAAGCTCAAAAAGTCGGCTCAGATTGTTTAGCTGTTCCATGACGAGTACCACTCTCCGGTAGAAAAGAGCCTGCGGTTGTAATGCCAAAGGTTGTCCGAAGTTGGCACTGATCTCACGGGCCAGAAAGTTAATTGGTATAAGCCCCTCTTCCGATCCATTGTGCGCATCCTCGGTCAATTCGATGCGAGGGAATTGATAAGCTGCGGTCTCGGTGTGATTTGCGGTTATAGTGAACAATGTGTCGGTCCCGAGGATTCGGTTAAGTTCCTCGTCCGTTATTGCCCTAACTCGTCCAAGTTCTATCGGCGTATTGTTGGGAAGACAAAGTCCAAACATGTCCAATAGTTGTTCGTCAAGTCGGTGTACACGTCCATCGTTAGCTTCTCGTATAAAGTTAAGCAAATTCTCATATCCCATACACGTGTTTGAGTCCTCGCTAATCACGCTCACAGATTCCTCCGAATTACCCGGGGACATACATGGTCTCCCTTCGACGGATTCCTCAGTGCTCGTACTTACTTCGTTTGGGTTACCCGAATTACCCGAGGGCATACTAGGCACCTCTTCGTCGGATCCCAATATATCACTGGAGATGTCGGCCAACGTATCAGTGGAGCTACCTAGATTACCCAGGCGCATACAAGGCGTCCCTTCGATAGGGTCTCCACGAACATTCTCGACCAGTGGATCCGAACTCATCTCGTTCCCACGTCCCGTAGCGACACTGCCACTATCGCCGCTCTCACTCAAATCGTTCCCTCTGGCAGCACCATCTCCTTCCTCAGAACGAATAGACAATTGACTGGCTCGCAAGCTTAAATCAATGCCGTCATCTGATGGTGCACGTTGTAGTTCGTTGTTGTTTCCACGACGTACTTCCCACACCCCTTCACTATGCCACTCTCGTGCGTCAGGGCTGGGTTCGCGTCGGTACCATTCGGCATTCGGATCCACCCAATTGGCCCAAAATTCTTCGTCACTCAACAGACGTTCCTCGTCCATCTCACTATCATTGCACTCGTCGTAACCATTATCGGGTTCGTCTGGCGCAGCCGTTACTTCATACTCAGGCTCATCCTCTGGTTCATTTCCACAGTAATCATTCTCCTGCTGGGTACCCAGGCTTAGATTACACACCTTCGCTTCGCTTGAACAGTTCGCGTCGCTCGCTGCGGATCCGCTTCGTTCAAACAGGAGTCCACGCGACTCCTTCAATTTATCCGATTCAACAACTTCAACATACTCAGCGTTATCCTTCACGCTGAATTCACTACAAGATTCATTGAAAAAACTTAACTCATTGCAAGTAACGTCGCTGCGCGCTTCAACGACGGTGGGCGCGACGGAAGCCTAACAATGCGATAGATAGTCTTTATTCGCCACCCTGCCATCTACATCCCCGTACCTGGGCAGACCCCGGGCAATACTTTCAGCCCAAACGATCATACCCGCTTTATCGGCGCAATCGGCCGCGAACCCGTCGCTACCTCTGCTTGGGTACGGGTGACAAAGGCGGCCCCGGTCAGCATCAAGGAAGGACCCAATGACCGTGGAACCCCTTGCCAATGAGGTCGGGAAAGTCACCTCAAGTCCATCAGTAGCATACTTCGCCGGCTCGAAGTAGCATTCAATTACATCAACATCACTTCCATTATCATCTTCCAAAAATTCACTAAGGCTGCAAGCGCGTCCTAACTTAGGCAAGTCAATACACTCATACGTCACACAATTCTCATCATCACACAAGGGACGACCCGCGCGGCGGTCCGGCCCACATACTACATCATACGACCTATAATTTAGAACGGAACTAGGACTGGGCGACTCCGAGAGGGCCCTAACATCGTACGCCGCAGCCTCTGTCGTTCCTGACCGTCCGCCGGTCTCCAAAAGCTCCATGGGTGCCTCACACTGCTACCCGAATAAATTAAATTCTTCCTGAGCCATATCAACATCATCGGCTTCCCGGCCGGAATCATCAACATCAACACTCTCAACACACTCTCTCGGATGGCCAGCCACAGAGGAGGAAAATAATAACAATGGCTCTTCAAATACAACAACATCATCCTCGCTCACAATCTCTGCAGTCATCTCCAGAGAGCTGGGGATTCCGGAATTCCGCCTTGAGGTGATTCCCTGGGGAGTACCGGTTATAAAATCAACACTTCCTTTAAAATCACTCAACCTATAATTTTGAGCACAACCATCTTCCATTTCTTCGCAAATTTCCATACTACCATTACTATCTTCCATTGCGGTCAGAGTTCGTTCGTTCATTCCGAGCCTTCGCATGGCTGGATGGTTCGATTGATCGATCCTTCGCTCGCCTCGCTGTTCTCCATTTACTTCGCTCGCAGACATATATACATGTGGATCAACACCCGCGCTAGGTGCTTCCACACACGACCTATACAATCCCTCTCCCAAGGAACCCTCTTTATGGTATTTTGTAGTTTCTTTATTATATACAATGCCATTCGGCCCGTTACTGTGTAGTTCGTCGTCCATGTCACTAGGACCCAGTTCCATAAGTCCGGGGCTGTCTATACCCTGAACTAGATCACGGCTTCGTGGAAGACGCGCGGCATCAGCCCACGAAGTTGACATGATCACGTTCAGGTGTCTTTCAACAAGTCCTTCCATAGTCTCGAGATCGTCCAAGTCATCGTGCCTGTTTATCAAGTATCCGTCATCATCGTATAGTGGTTCGTCAGTAGACGCAATAGCGTTCACTGGTCCAGTCGGTTCACTACACCCTAACTTGCCTTGGATCATACTGTGTTCACGACTGAGCACTTCTAATCGATGAGTGGTAGCTGGGCTGGGTTCTCTATTTCCATTACCTTGCGATGAGCTACAATTTAATTGGTAGCGCCGGCGCGGTACAGCGCCGCTGTTTCGGTTACTCTCATCCCGTGGGTAAAATCGACCAGACTGCTGCTGCTGGGGCCCGATGCCTCTGTTAGGTTGGGGTCGTTCGCTTTGGGCCCGTTGGTAACCATAAGCCTGTGCCGGCCGGTTGTTATAGTTATCGGCTGGGCGATTGGCGGTATATTCTCCAGTTCCGCGATTATTATTAGCGAATCCCGGCGGTGGTCGGACGTATTGCGGTCCCGCTTGATTGGGTCCGCTAGGTCGCATGCCCGCATTGGGTGGATTGTTCCACCCAGAATTATTCCGATATTCGTTTCCGTTTTCGGCTCGCCGAAACTGTGGCGGTGAGCCTCCTCGGCCCGCATTATAATTATCGTTTCGTGGGTAGGCACCCGCGCCATTTCTTAGTCCTTGCTGCCATGGCTCTCGACGCGCGGCTCCTGATGCGTAGGCGGGGGCTGGCTCAACATTGCGCGGCGCACCATTCGCGGCAGCAAGCGGATAACGCACGTTATACGGGCATTCGCGCATAACGTGACCTGGTTCTCCGCAGCGATAGCAAGTGATATGCGGCATTGGCAAACACGGTGGTGCAGCGGGTGAGCCAGGCACAAACGGCGGCGCGAGAGCGTTAGGTTGGCGCGGGTTCTCGACCCTTTTATCAATTACATCCAGCAACCGACTTATTGTATCGCTGTTACTGTTGTTCGCCTTACGATGCTCCTCCATCATATTTTGAAGCTGTGTGATCAGGCCTTCACCTCCTTCCTCAAGTAAAGAATTTACAGTTTTAGCACGAAGCTTACTAGCGACAGGCGCGTCCGGGTCGAGGCAGGCAGCGCTAGCGTCCTCATATCGCTTAGCAACACCCACGGTATCCCGAAACATCTCACACTCATGAATTTGGTTGAGAACCTGCCTACGCACCTTAGGTCGTAAGCCTCGTTGGAAAAACATGCGAAGCATTGTATCCCTTTGCTCATCTTCCATGTCGGGAAAAGCGCGATGACACAACTTCTGCAATTCTAAACCGTACATTGCTACTGGCTCGTTTGCTCCCTGTTGTCGAGTACACAGTCCTGACATTGATTTCTCAGGGCGGCGCGACGATGAGAACAAAAAGCGTAAGTTAGCGACTAATCCTAGAAAATTTTGACGCTTTCCCGGTAGAAGGCCCTCAAAGGCCTCCCTTGTCGGTCCACGCAAGAGAGCTGGTACGCAAATTAATTTCCGACGGTCGTCCCAACCATTGGCGTTGGCGAGACGATTGTACATCCGGACCCAGTCCTCGAAATCTTGGCCTCCCGGTTTCCCATCGAAAGTTGGCATATGTCTCAAAGGGATCATAGGGGGACCAGCTGGCTGGGTAGTTAGGTGATGTAGAATAGTGGTAGCAGTACTTGTATCCAGTCCAGGTGACTCGGAAGTTTCTCCTCTACGCAGTTGTCCAGGGGGCCGAGGCGGAGGCGTGAGCGGTCGCTCACTGGTACCAGCGGCATGTCGGGGTCTGGTGCGGAGGTTGTCCTCCAAATGTCCGTTAGTCAGAGCGAAAAAGTCATCATTGCCCAGGTCTCCATTATGGCTACCATTGGAATCCATGTTTACAATCGAGCTTGTCTAGCAGCGACAAAAATATATGTATAGATTAAGTCAACCACAACTCAGGTACCAACTTGCAATAACTGTCAGGTCGATGCACTGTTTCGAGCCCCCCAAAAGTAGTATTAGCAAAACTTCGTCACAATACAATTTAGAGCGACCCTAACTTTCGTAACAGACCAGCGCAACTTGTCAGTAAGAATTGTTCACGAGAAAGAAAACCCAACGATCCTGATCAGTACCAAACGACTAAATAGACGAACGCAATTACAACTATCGAAGCAATTAATGGTAAAGCAACCGCGCGTTATAAATATTAACTGTTCCAATGTAAGCAAACCGTAACAAACTACTCTAGTGGGCGAAAACGTTATACGAAACCGAGGTAAAAGCGAAAAACAAAATATGATACAAACAAAAATAAATTTACAATGTTCAGTTGACAGTGTTCGGGTATCTTCCAAATCGGTCGTTCGTTGAACCAGGGCGTTCCGTGACACGTCTTGAGCAAACACGAAAAGGCGAATGTCCCAGCGTCAAACAGCAAGCGACGAGCACCCAGTCCTTTGTACCAAGTGGCGCACAGGCAAAGATTATCAATACAGCCGAAATGCGATATTTATTACCAAAACGGGACGCCGCGGTATGGATAACAGCTGCGTACGAGCTAATAGTTATAGACAGTTTCGTCAATCGTTCAACAATACGCGGGACGTTTAATGTCTCGTAATCACGGTACACAGTCAATCGGTTGCAATCGAAGGCAAGCACGCCACCAAATAATAATGACAGTCCCCCGAATAGAAAGTTCTAACGCGGCTCGTTCGGCGTAAAATGCAGCAAGCAGCCGTACGACAAGTCCCAATGAAGAAGTCGACACGGATTAGGTCGAATTAGTAGGCGACGGCAAAAATAACGACAAATTCAAATTATTAGCAGTGATAGTTAGATAACTGGTTAGGTAGTTAATTAAGTAAATCAGCTAATAAGCAGTCCTGAAAAAGTGCCCACTCTACTTAAGCATAAGCCCAAGTACTACGTCACTGAACTGCGGGAGAAACGCCCCGGAAGTCGGCATACGGCGAGGCAAATCGTTCCAAGATCAGAGCGAATGAGGGCACAAAATAACAAAACGCTCCAAAACATCAAGATGCAAAAGCACAAAACACAAATGGCGTCAGCAGACGTCACGATAACTCATCATTGCGAGAGGTCCAGACAAGACCTAAAATTTAAACCGTCGTAAATCCTAGATGCAGATTTCCTAAATTCCCTACAAGCGGTTGCCGTTCTTGCGATTGTCCATAACGAAAGAGACGCCGCTCACGGCGCGTGGAGTGGACGAAAATTTTAAACTCGTACCGTGGGGTCGAGCAGGATTAATAATGACTCACGGCGTAGCCCCCAACGATGTAATAACGGTGACACAGCTGCATGGCGCAACATCCTAACACCATGCCCATACGACCCCGGCTATCATAACCTCAAGGGTGGACCCTAAGTTTTAAGATTTAGCCACTTTTCTTGGTCAGACCCAAGAAGTTATGGAGCTTAGCAGGCCACAGGCGCGCTTCACGGGGTGTGTTCGGACCCCGCCCGATTGGTTGCGCACGTGTCT
This sequence comes from Trileptium ribeirensis, assembly GCA_030248225.1. Classification (NCBI taxonomy): domain Eukaryota; kingdom Metazoa; phylum Nematoda; class Enoplea; order Enoplida; family Thoracostomopsidae; genus Trileptium; species Trileptium ribeirensis. Next base: position 35,547 of record JASANE010017210.1, read on the forward strand.
AGTATCCTGGTATGATCACTGAGGTCCCCCAGGGAGGTTGACACCGAAACCTGCTCACAGGTCATAATGTCAAACCGATATTCCCTGTCCTAACCTAACGGAAGTTGTTTTGTCTAGCGTAACTTGAAGTGAAAACGCGTGAAAATTCAGGTTTACTGAGAGAAATTTGAGTTACTCTGAATTTATGCCTGGCCGAACACTTTATTCTTGGTAGCCTAAGTGGCCCCCACAGAGTTCCGACAGGCCCGGAAACGATTAACGTCGAATTGTCTATTTTGTAATGTGGTAATTTTGACTGTGTTAGGATCGAGTGATAAAGTTTTCCTAGTAAATTTTTATACTCTGTGTGAGGCTGACAATTTTGCGAGCGGGTTGATAGATAAGATAGTGGATCACTCTCGCTATAGTTCCATTATTTAAATAAACACCTGTTCCTGGCGAACCGCACGTGTCAGGACTTGGAATGTTCCCCTCGTCAATCCGTGGCACGCGGGGTTAGCCCGTCCACTTGAACGTCCTTATTACGCTAGGATATCAACAACGCTGGGCACGGGGCATGATTTTCAATATCTTATTCAAAGTTACAAACGGCACAGTTCGGGTACAGTCGGGCAGAGTGTCATATAATCGTACTGAAAACAGTCGCACCCATTCATTCCCTTGTCTAGGTCCTCGCAACGGGCGGGGCGGTGCGAGCGAAGGCGCTCCCGGTGATACCGGGCCAGAATCTATACCCGATGCGTCCAGTATGGAGCGTTGACTAAGCCAACTATAGCTCGGGTTATGCGTTCTGGCGTGCTTCGAAGTTCGCTCTCGACAACGCGCGGCACTATGCGCGTTAAAAGGGGCGTGTGGGAAAAGGAGATGTTCGTTTTTATCGCGTGGCTTCAGTACAGAAGGGATATGAATCGGGGTATGAACACACGGATCGACAGTGCAGGTTAAAACCATGGTTACATTAACGATATTACACGGTTAAAAGCAATTGATTTCTTATGATACACAAATGTGGAAACTAATACCAATGATCATTGTACGACATATGAGTGCCTACATGGCAGTCCGATGGATGACTCCGTCTGGTGCGAATTCCTAGTCCGGTAAACTATTTGCCTAGTGTTCCGATCGAGTCTTTCACAACGTTACGCCCTTAGGACAAACTTGCGCTAATTTCTAATTATCTCAGCGGCTTCGGTACTCCAAGCGGAAGCTCATTTGTCCCGAGTCCTCAAAATTATTGTAGGGTTAGGTTATGCCGGCGAGTGTTGATTTCGGTGGTGGAGTAATAGTTAAACTGACTACTTTTTGTCGGCCGCGACGCTTTGCTCACGTTAGTGGGTCGTCCCTAGTCGCTTTTCGGCAGCCTAGACGGGAGGGTCACGAACAGACGTCATCTTGGGTGATTGCTTAGACGACCAATGTCACTGTTCGAGTTGTTTTATGCGGGCGTTTGTGCCGTTTTTCTAGTCGGGACCAGGTTTGCACTGGGGAGTGCGTTTGGCGTAGGGGCCGCGGGGCGTTTCGCCCTCGGACGCGACTGCGTCCCTTTTGGGTTGGTGTTGCCTTGCCTGTTTCCTTTCTCTCCTTTCTGGTGTCGCTTTTGTTGTTCTTCCCTTTTCTTCCTCTGTCCTCTCTCTATCTTATCCTAAGACCTTATTGCACTGTACGTATCGAAATTGTACAGTGTCTCGACTGCACTATCGAAACTGTGCAGTCGAGTTAACATTGAAATTTTAACAAAATTTGTCGGAACTCTATAGTCGAGTGGTTAGTGCTGAAAGATCTGCAGCGGACTTGAATCCTCCGTGCAGGATCGAAACTTGACAAGGGAAATCGAAAAAGGAGAGAGAGGAAAACAGCAAAAATCAAAGCGAGGGCATACATAGTACATAGCCTAACGGGCAACCTGAGAAAAATCAGAAAATACCTAAACTCAGCGATCAAGTCGCTCTAAAAGGAAAAAGGTGTTTTGCACTTGCTCGGTTTGGGGTCAAAACGAATCGTGAGAGGTCGCAATTTTTCTTTATTGAAAAGAGGGTGTTATAATCCATTTTCTCTGTTTAAGGGCGGGGCACGGTGCCAGGCTTTTGGAAGCGGGCACAGTGGTGGATTATGATCACTAACCATACGGTTGGTTCGTTTTGGCACGGGGAGTTTTCCTACTTACTAGCGCCGAGCTTAACCATGTCTACGTACTATGGTGAGCGTTAGTAAACTTAATAGTTGAGCAAAGACAATTTCGGAGCAAACATGGCAAAGTAATATCTTCTACAAGCGCCTAGTAAGTTTAGTCATGAGGGGCTGTCGAGGACTCGTGACGTCGGTGGTTGATCCTTATGTGGGGCGCGTGATAACCGTCTCACTAGAGAACAACTTGAATACGGGCAAAATCGTGCAAAGATTGTGTAAAAGTTCGCTCCTTTCGGAGTGCCAACACCTTACGCTCAAGCTAATGTTCTTAGAATTTGTTTAATCTTTTCGATGTTCCCCAAATTTTCTTAACTCGTCCTGATAAATGAAATTTTGGGGCTTCCTAAAGCCCGACGGAGGCTGGTCCTCCGTCCCTAACTGCGAAGTCAGTCTGAACTCAAGCAGCGGCATGAGCGTCGGACGGTCCACTAAGCTGTAATTTTGTAAACCATAACTCCAATCAAAGACAAACAAGCAAGTCCCTATGGTTTTGTTGGTAAATTTTACCGTAGTCGGCTCAGGAAAAATTCAACTACCCTAACTCACGAGTAACAGATCATGTAAAACATGGACGAGAAGCGTCCATTTTGATTTGCCTTACCTATGACCACGGGGAATCAGAACTACTTCGGCCTTGGAACCCCCAACTTAACACCTTCCGTGCATTCGCTCAAGATGCCCAAAACGGAACTCGACTGGAGGAGGTTTGTCAAGAAACTTGTAAAAGTAGAGTAAGTTGGCATGCAAAACGGAGCGTCAACTAACGGACGGGAGTGTCAACTAGTGCTACAAAAATTTTACTTTGATGAACGGTCTGTTACAACCACAAATGGGGAAAATAAACCCCCATGTTCTTGGCTCTCATTCGGACTTACTAAGTTCGATCCGGGACAGCAACTGCTAGTCCCCTTCCGTGAGACGAAAGATGTCTACACGGGTCCTCCAGTCGTCGAATCCCATTCCAAACCGAGAAAACAAAAGCACAAGAAAGTCGAAAATCGAGGTGAAACCACGTAATAAACTAAAGCGTCGGAGCCGGTCAGTAAAGTCGACCGAACTCCGTGCTGCCGAAGTCGAACTGATTCCAAGAGACGACGCGGTAGTCGTCGCCTCAAAATTTTCAGCTATGTTAGAGGATAGCGATTTTGTCGCCATCCAATCGGAGATGATCTTTTAACGCCCACTTTTTCGAGTTCAAACCCGGGCGCCCAATCGAAAAATTCCCAAGAGTTTATTTTTGACAGCTATCGTAAACCCGGGGTCCCCTTTAGAGAGAGTCGGCTTCAATCGAAATCGCCGACATCAAATTTGAACCCTCCGAATACTCGGAGGTCGACCATCTGTTTTAGCTCACATTCCAGCGTAACTTTTAAAATTATGTCAAGAATAGATCTGAAGATCATCACTCAGATCTCTTAAATCTATTACCTAATCCTAAATCGACTGTTTTAACTCCAACTGTTCTACCAAATGGTTGGGTCACCCGTCAAGTGTTAAAATTTTGAATCTTCTTTTCTATATAAAATACTTAAAGTAAGCTGAAAATCTGTCCTCATTTCAGGACAGATCGGTGTTCTCGTCCTTATCCATCAAATTTCCACCAGCTAACTCGCCGATTTGAGGTCAAATTCCAGCTATTTAGCGGGTTAGCTGCCTCATCCATCACCTAATTAAGCTTATTTAGAGGCCATCTGGGCTAAATCTTACTACGAAATCCGTGGGTAAACGTGCAAACATTGCACGTTTACATGTCGGCTTTCAAGATAAAGCCAAACATTCCTAACATTCCTAGCTGACAGCTTTTTCAAATATCCCGACAGGGCGTCCGTAGACGTCCCGAAGGGGGAGCGTATGGCGGGAAAGAGCTTCTTTCTTGCTTGGGGGCGCAGCACATTGCCATGCATCCTTTGAGCTATCGGGGGTCCTATTCAGTGACTCTCAGAGCCCACGGAAGGGCTCTAAACATACTCCCGTTCTTTCTAGTCATGTGCGTGCAGTCCGTCCGTAAAACTTACAAATTTAACAGAATTTTACATGTATTGTCCTCGTCCGACCTGTTTTTTTGTCATGTTCTTACATACTCTATATATATACATATATATACATATACACACACATACATACACATGTACATACAATACTCATGAGCACATAAACACACACTACACATGAGACACACAGGCGACCTGAGCGACAGAAAGGTCGCTCAAGTTCACACCATAAACACGCAGAACAACAACAACAACAACAACAGCAACTGCACAACCACACAGCAACCACAACAACAACGACAACCACAACACAACTACGACGACAACAGCAGCGACAACCGACCAAAGAAGTCGGTTAGAGAGAGAGAGAAAAAAAGAAAAAAGGAAAAGCGGAAAAGAAGGGGCACGGGAAGGGAGGCGGGACAGGGGTTTCCCGAGGGGTTTTCGAAGGGCCGGGGTGAAATTCGGTCCCCGGACGAAGAGCGGGGCCGAACGATACCAAACACGAGGGGGTAGACGCAGTGGCGGGTCGGGACCCAATTTTGGGTTCCGACATGTATTAGTATACGGGGTTTCGTTTCAGCGGGCTTTCCCGCACTAATGTTTGGGCGGATCGACACCCGTCGGGCATCGTTGAACTCACCTTGGAGAGGCGATTCGAATGAGGTGTGTTTTCCCTGCCCTAACGGCAGCGGTTAAAGGGGCACTAAAATCGTTGCGGATAGAGAGTGTCAATAGCGGTAGGGGCGCTTTCGTCGGCCGTCCCCGGTTAACGGGGCAACAGACGGAGGTCCGCCGGGCATTTTTGGAGAGGTCTCGACGTGGTGAATACAAGTTAGGGATAAATTTTCGGTTGGTTTGTACCCACTTTCAGTTGGTATGCCAAATTGGGAGCACTTTGACGGGTTATGACGAGCTAGCAAGGGGTCAGGAGGAGACCCACCGGATATCGTTGTACTCGCCAAAAGCAGGCGAGCAGAATGAGGGGCCGCATGAGCACATTTAGGGTCTGGGGTCAAATACGGAGTTGGTACAAACAGACGGAATTTTATGTTGGATTTTCGTGGTACATTACGAAACAGGGGAATAAGCTACATAGCAGCGGGATGACCGGTCAGAACGAGACCCGCCGGGTCTCGTCAGATGCCTAAATGGGTAGCCTACTTAAAAACACGCATACTTTCAATCAGCGATCCGACAGTTATAAGAATATCCGGTTGCTAGGGCGCTGGTCAAGCCATTTTGGGGCGTTCGAGATGTTATCAAAAAGGGGAATTTGTCCTGTGGGAGGGGGAAATAGAAGCATCGGGACAGGAACATCAGGTAGCACGCATGTACTCACATATATATATATATATCGCTATATGTTCACATGTATATATCTAGACCATATCTTCGTGGAACCATGGTCACCAGCCAAACCTAGCGTAAGTATTGGCTGTTAATTTGGATTTTCACCTACTTGTCCCTAGAATATCTCAGGAAATCCTCCAGCGATTTGTGATGTCTTGAGCTCGTTCGAAAGTCCCAAAAATTCTCTACCGAAAAGTACTTGGGGCCTTTTCGGTAAATCTGAACCGTTGGACGGTTACGGGCCGAAAAACAGGCCCGATGTCCGTTGTTTCCAAATAATCGGAAACTACCGTAACCCATTTGTTTCAGCTTACTTTTGCGACCATTAGGCTATGGTTTGCTTGAACCAGGTAGAATTGATAGTCTTGACTTTGATTACTTTCCGATCCATAAATTGTCAAAGGCCTCCTATTCCCGGACGGTCTAAATTTTGAAGTTTCAATAGGGAAACAGAGGTTGTTGGTCGAGTTCCGTTCGGGTTTGCCTGTTTAATCTGGTCAAAGATTCTCGTACCCTCCTTATCCTCCTAAATTTGACCAGCTAACCTATCACAATTCCTCTGGGCTCGCATGAGATTGTCCAATTATGTTATTATAAGAGAAATCATGCAGTGGCAAAATTATATCAACGGCAAGACATGGCAATGACAAAAATCATATGCATAGTAAGAACATCAATGACAATAAACAAAATGATTATCCATGGCCATGGCACCATGCAACCCATGAAAGTTTTGTCCCCGTTAACTAGGTCTGGTGCGATTTGAGGTACATTTGACCAATTTCAGCGTCGAAATCACGTAAAAGGCACGTAACGGGCCAAAACGGGCCTGTTACATAATATTAGTATTACTAAGAAGATATTGTATTAGCATTTTAGATGAAGGACAATGCATATGTATCGAATTCATCACAGGGCGTATATACAGCAGATCCCATGGTTGCGGCCGAGTCTTCGGAAGAAGGGGGTTCGATGTCTCACGGGCGGGTAAATCTCACTGCTGTTCTCTATGAGTCCGTATGGCCACAACGCATAAACAATCTGGAACTATGGAACCACAGAGTTAGACTTGCGGGTTTTTGGCCTATTTTGGCTGATTAAAGTGGTCCAAATTTTGCTGCTAATTGGTCGGTATTTGTTAGAGCGGGAAGTCATTTGACCGCGTCATAGCTTGAAATTACATCAGGTTGCATTTGGACAAATTCATAGGATTTTTTTCCATAATTTGGACAACATTGTAGTACCTTTCTTTATAAAATCGTACGACAAGCGTAAAAGTCTAATGTGAACTACAGGGAAAACTTCATTTGCTAGGTTTATTATTATGCTATCTGACATTAACAACTTGAAACCGGAAGTGGTAATGACAATATGGAAGGCAAGATTTTTGGTAAAACTGGGCCAACAAGAAGCTTTTTGGGATTAAAAAATTTAATTCTGCATAATTGGATACTATACTTACAGAAATGTCTGTGGTACATAATTTCAAAGATTATAGACTAACATATTAGAGTTTTGACTCTGTCTTGTGCTTAGATATTTTACTAGTAAAAATTTTCGACAGGAATGGATTGGCCAAAATTTACAACACTATTTTCCTGAAGCATAAAATTCAGAAAATATTAAATTCTAATTGTATAAAGCCAAAACCTTACGCCGAATCCTGATCAGCTCGTTTGTATAAGCAGTTAGACTAGAAACTGAAGAATCGTAGGACCAGTTTGTAGTTTCTTCAAAATTAAATGAACTAATCCTGATTGTTCGATCGGTATTTTATATATAAACGATTATCTCGATTAAAATTTTTTGTCAGGCTTAATTGGATTTTTGGCGCAAGAATTTAAAACATTTTCAAAAAATATTAATTAACTTTAATAATGTTTTGTATTTGTTCAATAAGGCTACAGTATCTAGTGTTATATAAATTAATTCTATAATTTAAACTATATATCTCGGAATAATTAAAGACTATTATTTGTTGGAAGCAGTGTAAAGAACAAAAAAATTGATGCTTGTTTTACAGTAAAATTATTAACTTTTGGAATGAAAAATATTTGTGGTTTAAAATGGTACCATATTATACTCATGATTCGAAATTAGTTCAGCAAAAGACTGTTAGAACAAAATAAATTGTTAAATATAACTGAAATACTGCCTTTTTGTGAGAAAATATATACTTAATTAAATTTCACGTTTTTGTTAAAGTCTATCAGGTACAAATGCACATGCTATGCATAAACTGTGTATCTATCATTTACAAATAGATAAACTAAACTCACAGAGATATTGGAAAATGGAATGCAGCCTTACACCGCTTTTAAAAGCAATTAAATAGAAATAATTGAAAATTTTTTTCAACTCGACGATTTACGGCTGCTAAAATTAGAACTTAGGCATGTAGAAATTAAATTGTATACTAATTTTGAAATATATACCTGCCCAAATGATCGCCGAAATAAATCAGTCACAGAAACAACATATATAATCATATACATATATATATACTAAAATCAATTAAGATCAAGATATTAAAGTTAATAGTTTTGTTACAAATGCATACGGTGATCAAACCGATATATTATTAAAATTAAATATTTAAAATTACGGTCAATTCGGTGCAACTCCGATGCAACCCAACGTAAACCCGGAACAATTCGGTGCAAATTGCAATAAAATCGGTGTAAACCAATATCGATTGGACACGAACCAAATGCGACACAACACAAACCAACGCCAAGTTGACACGAACCACGAACGATTTGGCACAAATCAAGAGCAATTCGGGGCAATACAAGATCGAACCGATGCAAATAAAGAAATAACGGTGCATGTCAAATGGTGAACACATGGAACCAACTACAAGTTCCGAGCGTGACAACAAATTTCGGTGTAAACCAAACCGCAAATGTATACAACCGAATGCAAACACTGTATGTAACGGCGAACTGCGGGCTGTTTCATACGATGAGTACACGGAACCAACTGCAACCCACAACAATCGGTGCAATACAAAATGACGCGTATGGATATTACGGTGCGACGCCTATGGTACCGCAACACAATCAAATCCCAATCGCAGGAAGCAATTCGATGATTAACTTCGGAGTACCATTAGCAACAGCAACACCGTATATATGTCAACTACATCAACCACAACAAACAACAACGACAACGAGTCAAATCAACAATTTAATGACAATGAATTAACAGGTGATCGAAGCGTTGACCAAGGTAGTGGCGAAAGAAACGCCGCAAGTACCGAACACGACGCAACAATCAATTATTGGTCAAGCGATCATGGTCAAGATGGAAAACGAGGTCCGAAACCTGCAATGGTATCAAGGCGACTGCAGCTTCGACAAATTTCACAAAGAACTCGAAAAAGTGTTGGCCCAAGGCGAAATTGATCCAGAACAAGAGAAGTTGCGGGTCCTAAAAGCGAAGATGCGCGGAAAGGCGGAAGAATACTTGGAAATCTTGACGCTCCAGAAGGCCTAAGAACTCAGCAACTACAACGAATTGGTCAAGAAGTTCAAAGAAAGATTCTATATACCGAAGACGCTGACGAAAAATATGAACAAGTTGCAAAGCCTACGACAAACCGGAACGGGCAGACTTCGCTGATATGCTACGGTTCTATGCAGCAAGACATATGACCGCAAAAGGCATACCTGATTCAATCGTGGAACAAGTCCTCAAGTCCGAACTGAACACAGGATTAAAGAATGACATCCGAAATCGATTGTGTGTGACAAAACAAGAGACATTCACGACATTGACGGAGAACCCGAAGCAGTCGAGAACTTGGATCAACAAATGACCCAAGGATTACAAAGCATAGGCGAGCAACGACCAACGTATAGAGAAATACAATCGAGTCGACCGAGTCAACGGAACACAAATCAAACATTGAGAGCGAACATGAACCAACAAACGTGGCGACCGAGACTGAAAAGACCGCAAACACAATGGCGTCCGCAACGGTGGAACAATCAATCGATACAAGTACACCTACCGCAACTGCAACAAATCGAGCAACCGTGGACAATACCGATGCCAGTGATGCCAACACAAAATGGCATGAATAACCAGTAATCGATAAAACCGTATTACGAACCGATGAGAATGCAACAAGTAACCCCACCAGCTATATACCCGGGGCGAGTGTCGCAACAACCAACGCAACCACAAACGAATTGGCAAAAAGAGCAAAGAATGTCAGTATCAATGATAAATCAACAGCAGCAAAATTGACAAACGTTGACGAACCAAACGCCACTAAGTTGCAACAACTGTGGAAGGCGGGGCCACAGAATAGAACAATGCCTGCCAAGGAGCGCAGTGCAAAACGCAAGAGGAGTGCGAATGGCGAATCAGCACCAAAACCACAACAGATAGAGTGTGGTATCAAAGCGATCGAGTCCACAGAACGAAAGAATGAACAATGAACCGGCGAGATCGAGTGGACTACAACAAATAAAGAACATTCAAAAAGTACCAATGAACACCGAAGATGTATCGACTGAAGAAAAAGAACAATTCGTAGCAATGAACCAAATAGATAGAACAGAAGAAGACGAACCATGTAGCGATCCGACAGTGCCATAAAGATATTACATGTATGCATACCTGGAAGGAACTAAGAAACTTCGAGGCCTAGTCGATACTGGGTCACAAATAACAATCATTAGCGAAGAACAATATGAAAAACACTTCAGTCACTTGCCACTCAAACAAACGTCATTTTATGCCAGGTAGCGTTCAACGAAAATTTCACAAAAGAGGCGAAAGAGCGATAGGCTACTTCTTCGTGCCGGACCACCTAGAAAAGAAGGTGCGAAAGATACGATTCATCGTGATCCGAAATTTTTCTAAGATTGCGATATATGGACATGATTTCCTGGCAGCATTTGAATTGGCAATTGACTATCAACAATTTAGTAATAACTATGAACGGGAAATTGTTACCCCATAATTGGCGAGTAAACGAAATGGGGTCAGTGCGGCAAGACAAGACGAAGCGAATTGAGTATCGAACGTGCAATTACAAACAAAATTAAAGGCGAGCACAAAGAAACTCCACAGAAGGTCAAAGAAGAACAACGAAAAGGAAACCAAAGAGCTTAGAAGCATCGAGTAATTATAATGGATCAAGAAGAACCCGATTGCGAAACATCATCGATATTTCAAACGGAGATGCGAGTACAACCAACCTAAAAGGAAGACAGTCAATGGTCTGACATCGAAAGCCAAGACGAAACAAGAAGAGGCAAAGAACTACTTATCGGTGACGGACGAAAAGTGTACAGTCGATTGAAACAATCTGAAGAACCTATAACAATGGTGAAGAAAACAGAAAAGAAAAAGCCCCAAGAAAGAAGACTCGCAAAGCCAAAAAAAGGGGCAAACAAAGAATGGACCCAAAGGAAATCGAGCGCAAAAAGGAAAGAACAACAACACAAAGAAAAAACTCTAATGACCGAAAACATAATAGCAATGAATGAAGAAGAAGACCAATTATTCGTAACTGTAGGCGGCACTCCAGAAAAAGAAGAACAATCATTCGAAACCTCAGAAGAGGAAGAAATTACCTTATCGTTGAACCAAGAAAGGCAAACCGAGCAACCAATACCACAACACCAAAAACTACCAAAAAGGAAGGTTCGAGTAGAACAATTGGAAAGAATGCTCTATCAACCGACGAGATCGAGTAGAATGGATCAAAGAAGGAACACTCAAAAATCACCAAAGAAAATCGAATACATATCGGGAGACATGTTCGTGAGAGTGGGGCAAGTCGCACTGCGAGAAAAGTAACAACAGACAATGAAGGCAGAAGTACAAGAAGACGCAAAGCGTAAAGATGACAGAGTCTGCGAAACATTAGCGGCAGCAGGAAAAGAACCTAGAAAAGAACAAACTACGGAAAGACACTCAATGTCTCCAAAGGACAAGCTACAAAATGCGAAATACAATAGAACAAGGTACTCTCAATGTGAGCATACAGAAAGTAGACGTGAAAACTCGGAACCATCTGAGCGTGGGAAGAAGTCTTCAGAACGGAAACATGAATCTAATCGACCAAGATCGCAAGACTCGGAAGCATCAAGTCGGAGATAAAGAGCCACGAACGAATCAAAATACTGTTATACCAGGTCGAAAAATACCCATTCGGTGAACGAAATGACGTTGTAGTCACAATCGGTCGTCATAAAGAAGTCGAATCCAAAGAACCTAAACTAGCAATCGGTGATCTAAAATTGGTACAACAATCGTGATCGTAGTGAACTCGAATATACAAGCGGTAGTCGCAAAGACCATATAACCGATAAATGAAACAAACTCGAACCACAATCGGCGAGAGAAAAGAATTGGAAATCGACAATCGAAAAAAGGAACCTAAATCCACAATCGGTGTCCAAAAAGAATAATAAAACTTGAGTTGGAGGAGGCCTACTTCCTCGCCCAGATCTTAGCTGATTAGGAAGGCAGACAATGATGGAAGAGAAGAACAGTTGTCAGCCGTCCAGGACACTGGGAATCTCGGAACTCATGTCGACCAACAATGATGAATAAGAAACATGAAAGAAAGCTAACAATGAAATCGAAGAAATAACGATAATCGAACCGAATGGGACAAAGAATACATTCGAAAACGATACGACAGTGACAATCACAAGGCTAAGCCTTGAATAAAGTTCAAACTTAGGTTAAGCCTAATCGCTAGACAAAATCGAAGTTTTAAAATTTAAACACATAGCTAGTGCGCAACGTTAATTTTACATTTTATCAAAAAATTTTTAATTTACTTTTTGTTAGTGTTGGGGGTTTAGTATGTTACCAAGGGGTTCCCTGGGCTAAACTTCCAATTTTTATTATTTTTCACTAAAATATCTATTATATCGCTCCTCCAAAAGTTTGATTTGTCAAAAGTCTAAAATTTTAAAACTTCTGTCCTAATTTGCATATTTTTCCATTAGTTTTAATATTAGCTATGTCTATGTTTACTTTCAGTTTTCATTCTAGTTCAGTATTGGTCTGGGTTATGGCGAATACAGGATCTGCTTCTAGAAGAATTTAAACTACCTAGCTTAGGTTGTTTTTATTGTTTTACGCGATTAGTTACGTAGCTATAGTATAATTTTCTATTTCTGTTTTCATCATGGCTTTATGTGGGGACAGAAACCTTGTGCGTACTGAAGGAGAGTATTGAGGCATTCTTGCCTGATTATAGTGCTCCAGCTGACCAACTGGAAAGGTTTTTATACTCGGCCTTTAGCCCAGTGGACGAGGAATTCTAAACCAGGAAATACCTATACTGGGGTTTCCTGGTTAGCATTTCGTTACGTAACCGTTTTGTTACTGAGCGTGAAGAATACCCGGAGCACTAGCTCGACTTTTAGAGGATAGAGTGACGTAAGGAGCTAGTGTATCGAAGAGGTGTGGACTACGACACAACTAAGTATCCTTATTCAGCTATTAATTACTTATTAATATTTTTCCAATAAAATCGTGAGCAAGTGGCAATAACGCCTTAATAGGGGCGATAGGTAGTAGTATAACACTAGGGCTATTAATATTCTACAAATTTCGGCCCAGCGTTGAGTGAGTGGTAACCAGGGCGAGATTGCAGGTGGGACTCGAATAAAATTAGTAGTGCTAACACATCAATGGCTACCGTCCGGCGTCAGTGTGTGGGCTGTACTATTCTTGAGTAGACCGTTGAGTAAGGGGCGAGGATTCGAATAACCATCTCGAGAGATTCCTGCCCTTAAACATCCCAAGGTCAAATAGTCAAGGCCATTAGTGAGATACTTTAACTGCATAATAGTCGCCCGCTACTGTACAGTTTTAATAACGTGGTTGGCATCCGTCCGGACTCGCCTGTTTAAAATAACGGGCATTATTAGCGTAATTCCATGGCTTAGGTTGAGTTATGCAGATAATCGCACAGTGGCTACCGTCCGGCGTCATTGTATCAACCCACAAGGGCTTTAATAAAGTATATAACAAATAACATAAATCTTAACCCCTATCGCTCAAGTATTGCCTTCAATCATTAGTTGGTATAACTTAGGGTTAAGGATTAGGTCAATACTTCACAGCTTTAAATAAATTTAAGGACCAAAGTACTAGATAGGGATCGTCGAGATTATTGAAATCAGTGGCCGAAGTACGTGAAGAGTACGAGTCAGACTGTGCATTAGTGGAAGTCAGACTGTGCAATAGAGTCCGCTGGAGTAAAAGCGTGAGCTAGAACAATCTGGTATATACTAAAGAATAGTACGTACGGTCATTTTGGTTACGAGAGCTCGATTAACTGTTATTGAAAAACTAGTGTGAAGGCTGTGGGAGCAAAAATATGGTACGAAAGAACAGTGCCAAGGTGTTTTAAAACGAGCAACGAGCATAGTGCGGGTATTCTAATATGGTTATTGAATTGGTGCCTGAAGTGATCCACGGGCATAATAACGGTATTCTAATATTTTATCGTGCGTTGCAATAAAACTTATATGTCCGTGTCTGTTAACCGAATGTCTGGAACTCGAGCACGTAGAGCCGAGCAAGATCACGCTACAACGCAAAATATAAGGCATTAGAACCGCTCACAAAAGAAAGACACGCGCTGCAAGCAGATTCCCACCGGCATTCTACTGGCCACACCTCGAACCACAATCCTTCGGTGACGAATCCCGTCCCCTTTTTAATTCCGATAGCCGACATAAAGAAAAATCCCCTTCCAAACCCTACCCCCTACAAACCAACACTAAATTACATGATGACCACGATGTCGTGTAAAAGTGGGACAGTCTAAAAATAAAATATAAGTGGTCAGTATTTTCGAAATCCAAAAATGAACCCCCAACCCTAAATAAGGCAAAAGCCAAAGTAGAAGTTATTTATACCATAGTAGCAATTAGTAGTCCACATAGCCAGGACGTTTTTATGCAAGCCTGTTTAAATTTCAAAGTATTAAATGCCTCTTTAGAGAACGCCTCCTAGCGCATCAACTCCGAAAGAATCTACGATGGAACAAAAGAACGTCAAAAACGAAGAACCGACGACGACAAATCCGAGTACAATGCAAGAACCAAAAGAAACAACTCAAGAACCAACCCGAGCACAATCGACCCAGAAAGCCAAGAACAACAAGGAAACGGAAGAAACTTACAAGAAACATACACGGAAACGTTTCAAGAAGAAACGAGCATCGATGAACTATTCACAACAATGGAATAACGAGAAAAAGAAATCCGAAAGATGATACAAGTACTTCAACAACCAAAAGAAAGACAGTTGTAATTTATAAAGAAATATGCAACTTTGACCAAAGAATTACAAAAATTATGTCAAAGCTTCGACCAAAACGAATCAGAGATTCCGCCGGCACAACAAGAAAAGAATCACAAAATGCCGATGAGGATGAAGGAATCGAAATGTGGCAAGACAACGTATATCAACGAAGACCCTTCAACCGAGGCCAAGTATGGACGGTACCGAACAACGACAAAGAATCGGAGCAAGAATACCCAATAACAATTACGGTCAACGATCAAGAAGCAACCGGTGCAAAACGAAGCACAATCGAGATTTACGAGCAACAGCAACAACCGAACCAAAACGGTAAAAATAGACCAACAATCGGTGAATATCGAAAGCAATTCAATGCAATCGGTGCACGTCTAAAGCGACCCAATGTAAATCGCGACGAACCCAACGTAAACTACGATCAATTCGCTGCAATCATAGAACGAACCAGTACAAAATCAATACGACCCAACGCTAACCAAGATCAATTTGACGTTAATTACGACTCATTCGATGCAATCAACGATCAACCTAGAACCCAAACACGACTCAGTGGAAACCGAGATCAAAGCGCCAAGAACCAGGTTCAATTCGGTGCGAATAACGATCAATTCGGTGCAAAGAAAGACCAATTCGGTGCAACCCAAACGCGACTTAACGTGAGCCGAGATCAACCCGGGACAAATTACGATCAAACCGGTGCAAATAAAGAACAAACCGGTGCAAGTCAAAACCGATTTAACGCAAACGGTCATCAAACCGACATAGATTACGGTCAATTCGGTGCAATCCAAATGCAATCCACTGCAAAGCCGTAACAATTCGGTGCAAATTACAACGAATTCGGGGCAAACCAATATCGAATTGGCACGAATCAAATACGATGCGACACAAACCGAGACCAAATCGATATGAACTATGAGCAATTCAACATGAATCATGAACAACTCGGTGCAATTCAAGAGCAAACCGGTGCAAATAAAGAACGAACCGGTGCAAGCCAGACGGTGAATACATGGAACCCAGGGAGTAACCGGAATTCCGGTTCCGGCGAAAATCGTGTTCCGGTTGCGGTTCCGGCAAAGGGCAAAAACCATACCGGAACCGGAATTCCGGTTTAAAAATTTTGTTTGAAATTTTCCACGTTTTTGCTTCATCCTGTAATCCAAACATATGTAATATATATTATACAATGATCAAGCTCCAATACAACCAAGCAAAAGAAAAGATTAACTGACCAATTTGCCGTGTGAAACGTGAGTAGGGCACATAATTTGAGCAGGAGTTTTTCATAATAACCTGTAGGAGTTTGTTAAATCAAAGCCAGGTCGATGCTTGTAGCAGCTATTTTACACATCCAGAGGTCTGTGTGATACGTTTGAATTAAACTGGTCCAACTCGGTAACGGAGTATGGCTTACGCAGAAGTGCTTAGGGTATGCTTGGCTAACATAAATTGCGTCAAGCACCCGCCACTTCGCTTGTAAACTTGGTAAATCAGTCTAAATTGAAGTAAACTAACGTTATCTGCAACGCAGCCAGAAACTGCTTTCTTGGCAATGAACTGTATTTATTGAAACTGTGCGAGCAACATCACAGTTTCTCATTTATAGCATTCTGATTAGAAACTTATCATCATTATGATCTAACTGACGGGCACTGTTTGTCCAACGTAGCCTAAGCAGTGTCTATGACCACTGATCAGAAAATTACCTTCTATCTATTATTTTCTCTTAGAATGATATAAACCAATAATTTTAAGTTTCCTACAGAAGAACATGCAACAAACGCAGTTGTAGTAAAGGGAGGCTACTGGAGACAGAGCGAAAGTGTGTATTCTACGCTCCAAGCTTTGTAAATTTTGTTTGAAATTTTCCACGTTTTTTTCTTCATCGTGTAATCCAAACATATGTAACATATATTATACAATGATCAAGCTATACAACCAAGCAAAAGAAAAGATTAACTAACCAATTTGCCGTGTGAAACGTAAGTAAGGCACATAATTAGAGCAGGAATTTTTCATAATAACCTGCAGGAGTTTGTTAAATCAAAGCCAGGTCGATGCTTGTAGCAGCTATTTTACACATCCAGAAGTCTGTGGGATACGTTTGAATTAAACCGGTCCAACTCGGTAACAGAGCATGGCTTACGCAGAAGTACTTAGGGTATGCTTGGCTAACATAAATTGCGTCAAGCAGCCGCCAGTGCGCTTGTTAACTTGGTAAATCAGTCTAAATTGAAGTAAACTAACGTTATCTGCAACGCAGCTAGAAACTCTTTCTTGGCAATGAACTGTATTTATTGAAACTGTGCGAGCAGCATCACAGTTGGTCTCATTTATAGCATTGTGATTAGAAAGTTGTCATCATTATCATCTAACTGACGGAGACTGGTTGCCCAACGCTAGCCTAAACAGTGTCCCTGATCACTGATCAGAAAATTACCTTCTATTTATTATTTTCTCTTAGAATCATATAAACCAATAATTTTAAGTTTCCTACAGAAGAACATGTAACAAACGTATGTGTAGTAAAGGGAGGCGACTGGAGACAGAGCGAAAGTATGTATTCTACGGTCCAAGCTTTGTAAGCACATTCGATTTGACGCAGTATACGCAATGGTGTATAGTGGAAGACATTTTTTGCTCTGAATGTCCAAAAACCGACATATTTGATCGATAAATAAACATTATTAGCTTCCTCAGTCTCTTTAAAGTTTCAGAAAGGCAATAATACCATCGCAATACATTAAGTTTAATGTAAAAGTTATTTTTAATGCATTTTAAATCCACTATACCTTCATTTCTTCCATCATCTGTTT
This sequence comes from Trileptium ribeirensis, assembly GCA_030248225.1. Classification (NCBI taxonomy): domain Eukaryota; kingdom Metazoa; phylum Nematoda; class Enoplea; order Enoplida; family Thoracostomopsidae; genus Trileptium; species Trileptium ribeirensis. The sequence goes on from JASANE010017210.1 coordinate 53,212, forward strand.
TACTATATATAAATTTCGAAGACCAGGTTCCGTTTCCGGATCCGGTTTAAATGGACGGTTCCGGTTGCTGGTTCCGGTTCCGGTTATTCCCTGCTTAGAATATAACAGGAGTATAAAGGAACACCACCGCGTATATTGTATGCGTCACGAAATTTATAATAGCTAGTCTGAAGTCTCAGAGAACAACTCTTAACCAAATAGGAGTGATTACAAAGTAAATTGTTTCCATTAATTGGGTTCGTCGACAGTCGACCTAGGCCTGAGCCTGAAAAGCATGAAAATTGAAAAGCTATGGTAGTCATGGTAGATTTTAAATGACCATATGCAACGGCATGCAACATATAGAAATACGTGTAAAGACCGTCCTAAATATCACAAAAGCAACATAATATATACAACCAAATTAAGACAAATTATATTTCGGAAACGACAAAGTATAGTATATTGTACTAGATTCGTCGACGTTAAACGCATTGAAAACAAGGTCTTCCGTGTGAGATGAGCTGGTAGGGGTTCGACTATGCGTCTCAGCAGGGTAACCCTTTTCCCCATCTGAGCATATATGATGTGCCATTCTTCATGTCTTGGGAGAAAGGCTATTGTAGTAGACTACATTCTGGAGTTGATTAGAACTTATTGCTGCGTATGAAACAAAATTTATCACTTTGCTATAAAGCTACGAGTGGTCGTACCACATTACATCATAACAAACGAGCAGGACGTAACAACTGTAGCAATGTTGTTACATACAGGTGCTTATACGTAACAACGTACTATAGTTGTTAACAAAGTTAACCAAAGTTGTTAAGTTGTTAGCTTTGCGTAACAATTCACGAAGTTTATTACATGCTATCGAATGTAATGTTTCCATACACACGTGCGTATATGCTAACGATGTCGAGTAAGTGCGCGCATTTCTCTTTGAACTACGCATAGGTAAGGAAATGGGATGAGCTTAGATAGCGGATCAGGAACTATGGGAACAAGCCCACCCAGGGTAATACCAAATATCAGTTCAGATGGTTTCCCCTGAGAGGTCTAGTTGATAATGGGTTTGGGCACCAGACATCAGGCAGAGAGTCTAAGCTCTTTACTGAGTGCTTGGAAGGGCCAACTACAGCAGTTTTGGCAGAGTTTGGTTCTGTCCTGAAAACAAAAGTGGAAGAGACTAGCCCCGGCCATCTTGCAGACGCTTAGTTTCTGTCCCTGAGTTTTCCGACCGTAGGTTAACCTAGTATTGATGCTCAGACGGTCCCCAGACATTGTGTTAGAGGACTTCCCTCATTTTTTATGTTATAAACTGGGAAAAGACAGTTTAGAAGAGAGAGGTATGTATGATTTTTGTCCGATTTTTAGAATCATTATTGCCAAACCAATGAACGCGAACAAACCGCGATTTTCTCATATGTACGTGCACACCATTTGTCATGCAGCAACGCTTAGGCGCTGTTCGTAGTCACTATTTTGCTGACCGCGTACAAGTAAAAACGCGTTTACCAATCGCGTTTCTTTTGGCATGTTCCAATACACAAATAGACTTCGAATATTGCTGTCTGATTCAGAATGATATTTGATGAAAACGGACAAACGTGCGAAATGGACAAATGTGCGCGAACGCAAATTCCATTCCTACGTCGCAAAGCCCACATTCGCGTTCACAAAAATGACAAATTGCGAATTCCAATGGAAAAAATGTGAACGTGAATTTCTGCGCTAATCAATTCGTGATTTTGACAAAAGAACAACCTTCGTGTACGCACCTAAAATGGACTCATGCTTAAAACACAAGAATTGACGAACAAGTATACTTTGTGAATAGTGTTATTGCCTACCTCTAAGAACTTAGTTAAATCTCAGCCAAGAGTACTTGTCTTTCCTGTGTGCAAGTTGCACTTGGGTCAGCACAAATACGAGCCGCAAAATGTTAATAATTATTTTCAACAAAATCTGTGCGATATTTGAGCTTACATGTGGACCTTTCCTCGGAACTGAATAGGCATAAAAGCTACTTGTTTCAACACATTGAATTATAAAGTTTTTCAGAGTCTTGGATTGGAAATGTGCTATTATCCAACCCGACTGTGATAACACTTAACGGCATACCGTTTATCATGTCCACATATTTGAAGAAACTTTTTACCTACATTGATTGCTTTTATATAACATCATTGTGTGAGATGCAATTAAATTTTTGAGAACACGTTTTAATTAATATTCGAAAGGTTTGTTTAGATATTGTGCTGATAGGATTTTTCTAGATTGGCTCCTTGGTGTGAAGGCATATCAGTTGTAGCTGCGGTTCTGTAACAAAGAATAACAATTTTAACACTTTTAGGTTAAAATAAAGTTTTACATGACCACGTGATATTAAAAGACAAAATGTAACACTCTGACGACCCTTGCCGTTGAAGTTCTCTGGATATGTGCCAAGTTTTATCCCTTTGAAAAGTAAACAATGAAGTGAAATTTAAAGTATGTTTTGTGTGTAACTGTGATCTTTGACCTCAGAATGGTTTTCATTACGAAGTGTTTAGACGGGGCTTTATATTTTACACTCTATGGATTACAATCAATCGAGTGCAGATAGGCAAGGGTTATTCCCGCAAAGCCAGTTGATGTCCCCCGCGAAGAATTATGTTAAACAGCATTCATATAGCATGTACAGGCAGCAAAATGCAGTTTTGCAATCTGTATATCAATATTTTAAGTTTATCAATATTTAAACTTGAAAAGGAAATAATTACATTTCAATAAATTTTTTTGGCGGGTATGTCACGGGTGCGCTAAGACGCATTATCATATATAAACCAAACAACGGATCTCCTGTTATATTATAAAAATAATAAATTAATTCAGGTGAAAAATATTGAAAACATTTATGTTGCAACCAATACCACGCTAATCATTTATCAGTGAAGTATGACCCGTCCTTAAGCATTGTCATATTATCATTGTAGACAATTTGAAAGTTCACATTTTGCGGGCGCATGGGCGGGTATGGTGCGTGGAACGTAAACTTAACATTTTTGGTTTGTTGTTACTCCAAAGTTAGGAATCTTGCACTGCATAATCCAATATATAAAAAATATAAAGTTTTCAGGTCAGCGCTCTCACTGAATTAAAAATATGAAAACCGCAGCTTTGTCCCTTTTCGGGGGTGGGGTAGGGTTTTGTGCAAAGTAGCACTCTTCAACTTAATTGTATGAGCTATTGTCAAAAACAAAGATTGAAAACAACAGCTTTGTCCCTTTTCGGGGGTGGGGTAGGGTTTTGTGCAAAGTAGCACTCTTCAACTTAATTGTATGAGCTATTGTCAAAAACAAAGATCATGCGCGTGTCATACAGGGATCGACCGGTACCGGTACCGGTACTGAAAAAATACCGGTAAACCGGTACCGGTACCCAAATTGTCTGCCAAAAAAGTTTCGCTCGTTTAGTTATACTCTGATATATGCATGTTTCTGGTGAAAAAGATAACACGTAGATATTCATAAGTTTTATTTTCAAAATGTTCAAAAGCAACGTAACAACAACATTTATAAATGCAATAATTGTCCATTAAAATTGTATATAACCCATATTCATATGGAAACTTTTCTTCTGTAACAATGTTTTCAGTTTCCAAAAAACAGTTTGCAAGTACATACGTATGTGTCCCAAAGTTACGTTTAAAAAGTTTTAAAAGTTTAAAAGTACGTATATAGATTCTGAAACATGAAGAATGCAATTACCTACTAGTAAATTATTATGTCATGTATGTAATCATGTGTATATGGCACGAGATAAATCATGATCAAATCAATAGTGATAGTTAATTTTCTGTTCAGACAACATCCTACCGGAATAAGCCTCTGAACCAACCCTCGCAACACGATTTCACAGACTCTAGATATGCCAACTGCTCCCTACAACATCTTGGCGGAACTAGCCTCGAACCAAACCATCCTCAGCTACACGATTGCACGCCCCCCAAATATGCCAGCTGCTCCCGACATTATATCGCAATCAGCAACTAAATTATCCTCCGCTACACTATTGCATACCCCCCAAATATGCCAGCTGCTCTTGAGAACCATCCTGCTACCGCAATCAGCTTCAAACCACCCTCCGTCAGCATTCAAATCGATAGTGTGTTATATAATACACCACCGCTACAACTCAATGATGTCACCTAAGTAAAAACAAAAATCAAAACATTCGAACAAAAACATCATTTACTGCAACAACGCTCTGTTCCAAATGTTCATCTTCAAACGTGTTCAAAATTCGAGTGAATGAATTAGAAATAAATACGTATACATGTCAACAAATGATAACAAATGAGTCACTTGATTTGCAACTAAACATTGTCGCTGTTCTTATCCGTAAGATAGTAAAAATTTTAGTACCGGTACCGGCAGTTTTTTACCGGTACCGGTATACCGGTCGATCCCTGGTGTCATAGCTCACCCTCCCTGGGCATTCTGCTGGCCGCATACTGAAAGCACATCTCAGGACAATCAGCTCCCTTTAAATCTTAGTACCCATAGGCGCTATAAACGATCAAAGCACTCATATATATATATCTTAAAATAATGTTTTGGGTAACGCTGTGATCCGGGCTCTCCATTCGCTGCAAATTTAGCCAGGGTGTATGAACCGGGGGCACCTGTTCTGAACTACGGGAAATCGGAAAATGCCAGGCCCCGCCCAATTTTTGATTTGGATCGAGTTACAGCAGAAAATACCGTTGAAATTCGGCATTTTTCTATTGAAAGAAACACATTTTTCCTTTTCTGTCAGTCGATTTTTGTATTACCTATGTTTCTACAATCGACCCTGGTGTTACTGGTTGTAATTTAAAATGGTAGTTTAGATAAAAAACTTGCAGTGTTATGTGTCGTGGTGATATGTGTGCTCATGTGATTTGCCTCATCATGTCTTATCGTGTTTTGACAATTTTGGTCCTATTTTGATAGGCTTCGCACATTCCTTCACGAATTACGTTGCATTTAGACTGTCGTTGAAGAAACTGTTGCCGGACCCGAGCCTTTTGCGTTAGCGTTGCGGTCGCTATTAGTTGCGACTCGCTAACTACTGAGCCAAGGCGACACTGTTGCACGGATACTTATTGCTCCCCACAACGCGATCGAATAATAACACTCAGCCAGACGTTGCACCATAGAAATTACACGCGTTAAAGGCATAAAAGATTTCAGTACATTGTGCTAAAATATAATACGTAACAGGAAATATTTGCAAATCTGCCGAGAGACGTTTGAGGAATATGTCGTAGCTTGAAAGAAAAGTTTTACCTTATATCTTGAAAATTCAGGGATTAAACGGATTTTAAAATTTCGAAATTACGTTGTGTATGGTCCTGAAAATTTTTATATTAAAACAACGAACTTCAAATGCCACGCACTTCCACTTTCTGTTGGAAACTAAGTATTTAGCACCTTTTGTTTGGCCTAAACTTGCAAGCTGACAAATTTTGACAATCCTGCCTCGCTGATTTACAGTTGTTGGACTCCGGCAGATTCCAAGATGCCAAAAATATTTACAGTTTCCAACTTTGTTCTGAATAAATTAGTGTTCACTATAAATTAAATACAGTTCACTAAAAATGGCTTAGTCGGGGATTAGTGTAAGTCACACAGCAAATAGTGGTGCAAAAAGCACCTTACTAAGAGAACAATGTTTATGCTTCAAATTCTTAATACATCATGAAACACACCTGTAACAGTGAATGGCAAACTCTGGCATACCGTTTTGAAGTTTAAATACAAGTTTGGAGTGTTAGGTTATGGTTGTCCATATCCGGATTATCCGATATATCCTATAATTTCAACCGGATATCTAAATATTGTAAATCATATCCCTGTCCGTTGCTACTATTTTGTATAAAGGGATTGTTTCGGGCCTATACCCGTCTCTTTTCCTGACATTGTTGATAAAATACCAGTAATTTTCTGGCACTGCCTAGGGAAATTCACAAAAACGACGAATGACTCCCATTTTCAAGTAGAAACAATCACTGTGGATAAAACTGCTGCTGGGCATCAAAAATGTTTATGTCACGGAAAGTATATACAGTTTTTAAGTGTTGCGGCGTTACCATAGCGCTTTCGATTATCGTTCATGTTATTAGGCTGTTTTTGTTTCAGCAAAGCTGGACATTGTGAATTAATATATTTGTGCGAACGCTAGTATATATAATATTATGACATGTATAATGACCGCAGTATTTGGTTGAGGATTGCTTACCGGCGTTGATTATACTCAAATGCTTTGCGTTTTCTAATGTCGTTTGTAAGTTTATTTATGTATTTTAGTTTGTGATGTATGTATCTGTGATTTGGATAATAATATGTTTTCCTACACGATGGAAAATTTATGCACCAATCAGTATAATTATAACAGTGTTGCTTTATGTGTGGTGAATCTAATCGTCAGCCTTTTTTTCAGTTGGGATAATGATGTCGATGCGCAAATAAACAATTTGCTTTATAGTTTTTGTTTAATGCGGTGCAGAATAGTGAAAGTACGGAGTTTGGGTATCATGATCGCAGGGTATTTTGCACTTCAAACTAAACATATTGTTGCTTTAATAATTTCCATGTATTATTTATATTGGTTGTTGATGTTCCTTTTTTTCTGCGAGCACATATGCGGTGTATTCGTCGGTCTCCTAGTCGACCGCCATCTTGAAGCATTTCAAATGATTGCGAATTGATGCTGAGCTTTCCATGTGTTTCGTTCTGGATGGCGTTAAACCTTGATAGTTGTTGATTAGACGTTCGACGTAGTCAGTTCGCAGCGCGAGCACTTTACTCTTTCCTTGTATGGTGTTGGTACGTTCCTAGGCTCGGACCGTGGTCTTCAGATCGTAATTGTGCAGGGGCCGTGTATTTGCGTCTTTTGGCGTGATTTTTCTATATCACGCAGCACTAGGTTAGTCAAAACAAATTGTGGATTGTATTTTGTTGCATGAAGTTTTTCATCTCACGCTTAATAAGGGTGCTGGCGTGATGGGTCATTCTTGTTGTTTCAAACAGCTCCTGTCGTTAGCGATGTGTTCGATCATTTTGTTAGCCTCTGCGTAACCACGACTTGGCAGCCAATGAAAAATTAATTTCACGATCTGCCTCTGCCCTTCATAAACGCAACAAAACGTGGCATCGGCTGTAAGCAAAGTGTTCGAAACCCTTGTCCGTGAAAAGCTCCTAAAATTCCTGGAAACAAATAATGTCATCTATTCCTCACAACACTGGTTTGTGTCAAGATCTACCGCCACGCAGCTGCTCGAGTATCTAAATTTCGCGTTACGGTGTATTGACCAAAACGATTGGTTAGATGTTATTTATATAGATTTTCAAAAGGCCTTTGACAAGGTCAACCGTGAAGCATTGTCGAAACTGGAAATGTATGGGATTTCGGATAGCTTACTGATATGGTTTCGTAACTATTTGTCTGGTCGTCGTCAGTTCGTCAGCATAAATAGGGCAAGGTCACAATGGTGCAAAATTACAAGAGGAGTCCCTCAACGATCCGTCCTAGGTCCTCTTCTGTTCTTGATTTTCATAAATGATATTGAGCATGTCTCATGTTCTGTTTACAAGTTTGCCGATGACTTGCGATTGGAAAGACGTATATATTCTCAAATTGTCTCCACAATTTGGTTTTGATGATGTTCAGTTCGATCTTGACAGTCTTCGACCCTATTGTGACAAATGGCGTTTGTCAATTCATGATGACAAAAGTAAAGTGATGCATTGTGGCCACGGAAATCCATGTTCTGCATATTCTTGGATGGGAAATTTGCTATGCGCGACTGAACAAGAACGTGATCTAGGTATCGTGATTTGCAACTATTTTAAATCTACCGACCACTGTAATCCTGTTGTTGCAAGAGCGCATGTTGTAATCAACACCATGAGGAGAACAATTCAGCGTTGGAGTAAATTGTTATGGCTACAATTATATAGGTCGCTGATCCGTCCACTTGTAGAGTATGCAGTTCCAGTCTGGTGTCCATATCTTGATAGATATATCAAAGCAATTGAGTACGCCACCAAGGTGCTCCCTGTATTGGGACTATGAGGATCGTTTGAATTATCTGGGATTGCAGACACTTCAAACACGCCGGATGCGCATTGATTTGATTCTGTTCAAAATGACCCATGGGCTTGTTGATTTGGACGTCTGCAAATTCCTTTCTCCTGGTTGCGTTCTTACCAGGGGACACAATCTCAAGTTACAAACAATTGACATTCCTCGCTTGGATATCCGTAGTCATTTCTTTTCCCATCGCATCATTCGTTTTTGGAACAATCTGCCGACCGATGTAGTAAATGCGCCATCTTTGTCATCGTTCAAGCAGAGGCTACACGCTTCAAATCGTTTGCGGTTATAATCATTTGCTGTATTTGTGTTTTCAAAATCTCTGGCCTTACATCCGTGAGGTTCAAATTCCGCGACGTGTACTGGTTACCTCGACACCTGACAAAATGCTCTCGAAACCACGTCATCGATGAAAATAACCAGTATATACCTTGCGGAAGAAGGTACATATAAGATATTCTATAACAAAAATGTCATTATCTCCGTAACCGCTCAAGCTATGTAGGTGCTTTGGGCCTCATTTTGTAGAGCAATTCATCTTCTATGTACCCGTAAATGGTGTGCTGTTATTGTCATTATTTATACTGCAGCATTGGGTCAAGGCGGGTTTTCCAATGGGTACATGGGACTTAAAATACATGAAAAAGGTAATAGCTCGAGGTATACGGGAGGTTTGGTCTCATTTTGCAAATATCATCTATGTGTTAGCGCGCACAATAATCGGGTACATATTCTAAACTATTCAAGCAATATGGCTGATACTAGGTGGGCTCATTTTGTAATTTATTGCTCAGTATAACTGTGTACATCTCCATATTCAGCAATCAAAATTCACCACGGCTATCAAAATAGCTACTATTTCACCTTTGGATGCCAATTATATAATGATACAGGCGATGACCTTCGGTTTGTTTTAACAGTTTTGCGCCGCAGCTTATTTCATATTTATTTTTATTTTATCATGAGCGGTAAATCGATCGACGGCTCTCGACACTGATTCATGCACTGTTCTTTTAGAATTTATAAATACAACAATGTGATCTCAACGCTGTGCTGTATTATAGAAAAGCTACATGAGGCCAGGGTCTCACAAAATACTGATCTAATAAGTGTATATATTTTAGAAGTGAAAATTTTAGTCGCGGACCGGGTCGCCGTTCGATTATAATCTGGCGGGACTTAATTTTTGAAAGCTGCGCAAGTCGGGCAAGCAATCTCAATTTCGAACAGGTCAAGCTGAAAAATTACACTCTTTCTCACATCCGTCCTGACTAAATCGTTGGCTATTCCGCAATTATATCCATTGTACACATACAAGCATACAGTACCTTATGTCGATGGATTTTGTTGGGTAAACATTGGGAAATATTTTGGCAAAGGGAAAGACGCTTCCAATAATTTTGTAAAACAGTTGTGCGTTTACTCGTTATAATTGGCTGTTACTGTAACATATTCATACCTAGCCACGTAGGAAATGTGCAAAAACAAATTTTCGTCTTAGTTATATATTTATTCTCATGGGTGTCATGTTCCTCTGCTTTTATCATTGGGTCGTTAGATTTGTTATTGCATCGTTTGTATCTGTGATTCACGTGACATTCTACGCCGTCATTATGTAATGAAGTTAAGTTAGGGAACGGAATTGCGCGCGGGCAAGATATTTAACGGCTTTTCTTATGTGTGGGAGGGAGGGTATTTAGTCATAAGGGTAACATCACGCAGGTGGTTCAGCAGATCTTGTATTTCCGGACCATATTGACAGTATATATTTTTCTATCATATTATCGTCTGCATATATATATATATATATATGTATATATATATATATATGTTTGGGGTTTTATTAATGTTTGTTCCTGTGTTGATTTTGACATTGTTTCGAATTTCCGTTGTCAACAGTGCATTTTGCTTTAGTAAAAGTCTCATGTATAAAATTTTGTCAGCGAAATGATCGCGTTTGCGGTGTGGGGGGTCACTGTGGACCAAATAGGTGTTGTCCTATTGCTCCTATTCCGGGAACCAGTTCTTGTCGCATCACATTTGGTATGCGACCGATTGGGCTACAGATTAGTCGGCGATAAAATTTTATCTGTTAAGGGGTTTGTGTTTACTGGTGTCCTTCTGTAGAACAACAGCACATTATATTTGGGATTTGAAGATGCTTTCACCGGTACACCGGTTTGCGAATTCATAACCTCAAGATAAGATACTGCTGAATATTTAGTCTAATTTATGTTTGAATCACTACCCAGCCGATAAAATATTTGTTATTTGGTGAACACGTATGTTTAGATGAAAATCTTATTGTCTCGACTATAGAATGTAAAAAGTGGGATCATGTTTAAGTTGCGCGCTACCGGATCATGTCTATTTTTCTCCGTTTGGTGATCGCATGAAGCTTTGTTCTTAAATATGTTTCTTCGCAGTCGAATATAGCTCCGTGTTTGTGGTCGTAGTTGTGTTAGGTCACATAGGAATGTCGTGCTAGTAATTTTTATTTTTCGGTTGTTCAAATCCATGTATATAATTTGTTTCTGTATGCCACAGTTATGGCTTTCTAGCTTAAGCTACAGGTTTTTATTTTGAGGGCTTAAGCGGCAGCTTTTAAGTAACTATTCTACTGGGCTTCTTAGATATGTCGTAAATTTCATTTTATGAACTTTGTAGGAATTATGTTTGAATATGATGTATGTTTGTAAGCGTGATTTATGTAGGTACTTATGCAACAATAGTACTGATTAGATTTGTGCAATTAACAGTGGACAATTTTCTTGCTTGGGTGCTGCTTCAGACACTTGTACCGAATAAATCTTTACGTTGCATGGTGCGATGAAGCTAATGGTAGTAATGAATTTGATCTCTCATCGAGAGTCTGAGTTTTGTTTTGAAATTTTTTGTCTCAAAATATGTGGATGCGGGTGGGATATTGACGTTTAACTAGTCATTTGTTTTAAAGCTTGTGACTTTGTCATGGTTTGAAACTGACATCAGTGACATTATTTTTAAATTCGGATGAGGCAAACTTTGGTTAGATTAATTTGTTGCAGTTGATTGATTGTCTAGGGAAAAATGATTGAAATCTTAGTGAAACGAGCGAAATCAAGAAAGCTCACTGACCAGGGTGGTAAATTACGACATTGTTAGTGTTCGGGGGTTTTTGGGTGACACATAATTCAATTTCGCCTGGGCTGATTGACTCGCGCGATAGCTCATTTGAACATTGAAATCTCTATTTGTGCTCTTAGTTAGGGGCGAAGCCCGATTCCAGCATCTTTCCCTCGAAAAAGCCGACCAAATGGGCTCCGCTCGGATCCCGAAGGGGCCCAAAAAGAACGTTACTTTTTTAACTCGGCAACTGGTGTAGATATCAGAATCATTGTGGGCTCATTCAGTAGAGCTAATAAGTCTCATTGCTTTGATACGCGGTTATTTTAGAATGCTGGATTTTTAAATGGGCCCATGACTGAAAATACACGAAAATGGTAATATGTCGGCAATCACTCAAGCTCTACAGCTGTTTTGTTCTCATTCTGTAGAACAATTCCTCCTCTATATAGTTGCAAAACAGTGTGCTCCTATGGTCATTATTTTGCTATAGGATTGTGTCAAAAATGGTTTCTCAATGTACCCATAGGACCTAAAATACACGAAAGCGGTAATACATCCGCAACCACTCTAGAGTCTAAATATTTTTCAGTGGGCCCATGGTACCCAAAATGAACGAAAATAGTTTATATCTCGTCAACCACTCGAGCTATGTATATATGTGATTTTGGTATCATTTTGTAGAAGAATTCATCCTCTATGTATATACTTGAAAATTGCGAGCATTATAATATATACTCATTGTATTGTTATTACTTACACTGTAATGTTGGGTGAAAAAGGTTTTAAATGGGCCCCATGAGACGCAAAATACATGAAAATGGTAATACCTCTTCAACCAGTCGAGCTATATAAGTGTTTGTGGTATCATTTTGTGGAGCAATTCATTCTCTATGTACTTGAAGATTGCGAGCACAATAATCGGTATATATATCTTCTCAACAATTCATGCAATGTAGCTGTATAGTCGGTGACTCATTTTGTAATTTTATCCTCAATATAGCAATGCAGATCTCTCTCTAAATTACATATTCAACGCTGAGAATTTACCACCTTGACGATAAGACAAGCTATTGGTTTTGAAAACATTATGATGTGTAATATGTTCAGCCGTAAGTTTCAAACATTAACTAATGTACAGATGAAGACATTATGGTTGTGAGAGTGTGTTTTATCGTTGACTAGCCGTACAAGAAATCACAATTTTAAAATTTTAAACTGATATCTTACCAACAATCTGAGCTGCACGGATGCCGCGAACCCTATTCCGGGGTTCATCAGCGAAATCAGGGAATGGGATTCGGATCCTGGGAATACCGAATGACAATTTTAATAATTGTATGTGAAATGCGAAAATGCTAGAATTTTATTAACATGTGCCGAAAATTTATCGTGATACCAAGATCAAGATTAAAAAAGAATATCTTTGTTCACCAACAGAAAGCAGCGATATCGAATTGTTTCAGTTGGCCGTACGCACTTACACTGCCTGAAATCGATACACATACGGATTTATTTAGAGAACAAAATATCATGCAAAAATGCTAGAACACACAATTAAGTGTGGTTTAACTATGTAAAACAGAAACGATATACTCTGAGACGTGAAAGACAACCAGTTTTTTATGACGTCATACTTCCGATCTTTCCAAAAGGGAATATATACTTCACAAGATAACTTTATATTTAAAGTCCATCTCGTTTAATATTGAAATAGGAAGTCGTTTTGATACTGTAGTTGTCCTACCAAACATCAGAGTAATTCCGTGGCTGGTCGTGAATTTTGTGCTATGGATGTGGCTAACGTCACTAACGCAGCAAGAATCTAAGTAGATCTCGTAGATAGTATCAGATGAACCTTGCGTTTTGTAGTGATATTCCGAAGAGTTACGTATTACTGCTAGAAATTTAACGATTATTATATTACCTACTGTTGGAAAAACGTCTATCCAGTGCACAAAAATACCGTTTAGCTATTGTAACTATAATTTAAATAGACACTTTGTCGAATGGCTTTTAGTACCGATTTCTTATTTCCATGATACAAATGGTTTTACTATATTCTTTTAGGCCAATGTGTTGTAATTTGCACTAATTTAGCGACTAAGCCAATTTAGTGATTATATATATATAACCGGAACCGGAATAACCGTAACCAAAATTTGCCGGAACCGGAACCGTCCATTTAAACCGGATCCGGAACCGGAACTTGGTCTTCGAAATTTATATATAGTAAAACAGATGAAGGAAGAAATCAAGGTATAGTGGATTTAAAATGCATTAAAAATAACGTTTACATTAAACTTAATGTATTGCGATGGTATTATTGCCTTTCTGAAACTTTAAAGAGACTGAGGAAGCTAATAATGTTTATTTATCGATCAAATATGTCGATTTTTGGACACCCAGAGCAAAAAATGCCTTCCACTATACACCATTGCGTATACTGCGTCAAATCGAATATGCTTACAAAGCTTGGAGCGTAGAATACACTTTCGCTTTGTCTCCAGTCGCCTTCCTTTACTACACATACGCTTGTTACATGTTCTGTAGGAAACTTGAAATTATTGGTTTATGTGATTCTAAGAGAAAATAATAGACAGAAGGTAATTTTCTTATCAGGTACACTGTCTAGGCTAGCGTTGGACAAACAGTGCCCGTAAGTTAGACGATAATGATGATATCTTTCTAATCAGAATGCTATAAATGAGACACACTGTTATGCTGCTCGCACAGTTTCAATAAATACAGTTCTTTGCCAAGAAAGCAGTTTCTAGCTGCGTTGCAGATAACGTTAGTCTACTTCAATTTAGACTGATTTACCAAGTTTACAAGCGCATTGGCGGGTTCTTGAAGCAATTTATGTTAGCCAAGCATACCCTAAGTACTTCTGCGTTAGCCATACTCTGTTACCGAATTGGACCGGTTTAATTGAAACGTACCGCACAGATTTCTGGATGTGTAAAGTAGCTGCTACAAGCAACGACCTGGCTTTGATTTGTTAACAAACTACTGCAGGTTATTATGAAAAATTCCTACTGAAATTATGTGCCCTACTTACGTTTCAAATGGCAAATTGCTTAGTTAATCTTTTCTTTTGCTTGGTTGTATTGGAGCTAGATCATTGTATAATATATATTACATATGTTTGGATCACAGATGAAGCAAAAAAACGTGGAAAATTTCAAACAAACTTTTTAAACCGGAATTCCGGTTCCGGTATGGTTTTTGCCCTTTGCCGGAACCGCAACCGGAACACGATTTTCGCCGGAACCGGAACCAGAATTCCGGTTACTCCCTGATATATATATATATCAGGGAATAACCGGAACTGAAATTTACCGGAACCGGAAGCGTTCATTTAAACCGGACCGGAACCGGAGCCTGGTTTTCGAAATTTATATATAGTAAAACAGATGAAGGAAGAAATGAAGGTATAGTGGATTTAAAATCCATTAAAATAACTTTTACATTAAAGTTAATGTATTGCGATGACATTATTGCCTTTCAGAAATTTTAAAGAGACTGAGGAAGCTAATAATGTATATTTATTGATCAATATACCGGTTTTTGGACACCCAGAGCAAAAAAGGGCTTCCTCTATACACCATTGCGTATACTGCGTTAAATTGAATGTGCTTACAAAGCTTGGAGCGTAGAATGCACACTTTCGCTCTGCCTGCAGTCGCCTTCCTTTACTACACATACATTTGTTACATGTTCTTCTGTAGGAAACTTGAAATTATTGGTTTATATTATTCTAAGAGAAAATAATAGATAGAAGGTAATTTTCTGATCAGTGCTCAGAGACACTGTTTAGGCTAGCGTTGGACAAACAGTACCCATCAGTTAGATGATAATGATGATAACTTTCTAATAAGAATGCTATAAATGAGACAAACTGTGATGCTGCTCGCACAGTTTCAATAAATACAGTTCATTGCCAAGAAAGCTGTTTCTAGCTGCGTTGCAGATAACGTTAGTTTACTTCAATTTAGACTGATTTACCAAGTTTACAAGCGCATTGGTTGGTTCTTGACACATTTTATGTTAGCCAAGCATAGCCTAAATTCTTCTGCGTAAGTCATACTCTGTTACCGAGTTGAACCGGTTTAATTCGAACGTACCCCCGTAGACTTCTGAATGTGTAAAATAGCTGCTACAAGCATCGACCTGGCTTTGATTTGTGAACCAACTCCTGCAGGTTATGAAAAATTCCTACTGTAATTATGTGCCCTACACGGCGAATTGCTTAGTTTATCTTTTCTTTTGCTTGGTTGTATTGGAGCTTGATCATTGTATAATATATATTACATATGTTTAGATCACAGGTGAAGCAAAAAATGTGGAAAATTTAAAAAAAATTTTCAACCTGAATTCTGGTTCCGGCATGGTTTTTGCCCATTGCCGGAACCGCAACCGGAACACGATTTTCGTCGGAACCGCAACCGGAACACGAGTTTCGCCGGAACCGGAATTCCGGTTACTCCTTCTCCTTGATATATATAGTTAGCGCTAATTTATGTATTATAAAGTAGAAATTGGAATATTCCATCAGGAGCCAACTAGAAGCCACATACTCAACATTTAAGCAAAATACAGCCTACATGCTGCCACCTTGCAAATTGTGCAAACAGCTAGGTCTCAATACCTGGATCTGCCTAAAACTGGAAGTCTACGGCAAATGGAATTAGTCGTTAGAATTTCCAAACTTTCAGGAAAATATGCAACGGCGCAGGGTACCATTTTCAAAATCCATCAAATCAGATACAAGCTAAAGTAAATTTTAAGCTAAATTTTTTCGCTACAGACATATTCTTCAAAACTTCACACAGCAGGTTTTGGAATTTTTCCTAAGTCATAAAGATATTTTAAAGTAGAAAAATTGTTATTGTCTGAAATAAAACAAATAGGTCAAATACACGATATGCCATGTTGATGTCGATGCGATGATAACATTTATAACGAAGACGCTAAGTTTTTCTTATTTATTATATATTGATAAAATTTGGAACAGTTGATTTCTAATTTGATATGTTTCAAGGTGTATCATAATCCATGGCGTCAAGATTATTGTACAGTTTTATAGAATTTTCAATTGGTGTTATTACAAGCTATTACATTGTTTTTATTACACGTGTAACCTTAATATTCGAATTCACAAATATAGATGATTCAAAAAGTCAACTGAAAATTATAAAGCAAGAAATCTGTGGACTTTAGAGAGCGTAAGTCCAAAAATGCCAAATTTCTACGGTTTTTTTGATATAACTCGGCTTAGACATCTCTAAATTTGGAAAAGCGGATAAGCATGGTGCCAAATCTATATGTATATATGCATATTTTAACCACAACAAATTTGTTTACGGTGAAAAATGGATATACAGCTTTGAAAACGGGAATATTTCGTGTTTCCCACCAACCGCTAGCTTGAGACGATAAGATGAAGTGCTGTTCGTATCCTGAGACTAAATCATATATACGTATATAAACATCGACCGGCTATGTTTACATTATGCGGAACCAACGCCAAAACATATCTTCCCCAATAGCTGTAAACAGAAGGGACCGTGGGCTATCTGTGAGCAATGACTGTGTAAATTTTTCAACTGTTTGCGGGATTCAGTGTAGGATATGCTGACATGGCAGATAACACCAGGGCAATATCCGGATGCGAAATCGTACAAGACATTCTTGCACATCACTAAGCTGAACACAGATTTACAGATAAGTCTAGTACTGCAATAAGGTTTTACATTCAAGAAACTGCGGAGATGGAACATGAATGATATTAGAATTTATATACCTGCATGACAGTCCTGGAAACTAAGTGTAAAGTAGTTTTACGCTATATATCGATTTTATTGAATCCGCGCGCATGTTTCACGCATCCAGGAATAATGCTTACACTAGCACCTTGTCCTCTGTAAGCTGAAGCTACTATTACAATTAATGCTGGTAGTACTATTTCTCACAAAATTCAACACCCATCCCATTAAAATATCGCTGGGATTTATGCCTAGGTCATATGACTGTCATTTATGGATATATGATTGTTCCTTTACTACATGGTTTATGGTTGTCGTGTTAGCTTTGTTTTGCATTTGTGTACAGCAAGTTGTGTGTTTTAGTTTTGTGATTAAAACGCATTAATGTATCACCTCAGTTATTAATTAAAAAACTAATTTCATGGCTTCCTGTGGATGATCCGGACGTAAATATAGTTTTGTGGATACTATGCATCACCTCAGTTATTATTAAAAAAAATTTATTTGTTTGCTTCCTGTGGATGATCCGGACGTAAATTTAGTTTTGTGGATACTTTCATCTTAATAATATCAGTGTACAAAATAAGCTTGTGTGGCGATCGACCGACACCTGTTCCATCTGCGGAGACTGTTTTTCTGCTTTCATCGAGCTACTTAGTCGAGCGTATCATCGACCGTGGGAATCGAACATATCAGACGAACGTTGTTATAGGTGAATTCTACGTACGATGCTTGAATGGGTGTGGTATTGCTATTGGAGTTACAATTTACTACACGTGGCGTATAACAGCGTGTATGGTAAGTAATTGACGCGATACGACGATAGCATCTATTTTTATTGTATGTTTATGAATGCGTTGTTGAAACGAAACCTTAGCTGTTGGGTACAAATTTTTAGCAAGTTGGGTTTGAGCAAGTAGAGCCGCGACCGTGTTATAAAATTGACATTAGAATTGTCGATTTACGCTACCTCGGATATTTGTATCCTGTGAATATATCGCAGTAATCATTTATATACTATTCATATCATTCAGCCTTCCCCTTAAATATCAAAAATTGATTGTGGAGTCCCGTAAAACGATAACGCTTTAACAACGTATTCTTCGTGTTTTCCTGTTTGTCTTTCAGTTTTTCACTACTACTCCTCTGTTGGCATTTGCTAGCGTTTGAAGCACTACAAAGTGCGCGCGATTCGCACGAGTATTACCTTAGAACTTGCATAGTGCAGTGATGTAGATAGCTATTTGCTAGGAGATGGCTTGATTTCATGTTCTTCTGACTATTCGATATTTTGTTATCAGTAGAATGGACTAACTGCACCTTCATTTGTTTTACATAGTTATAATTATATAACTAAAACATATTTATATATTTACTTCGACTTTCTATTTACCCCTTAAAAGCACTTATTTCTATAGTAATTATGAACTTACATGAACAATATTAGTATTCTATTAAAAACACGTGTTTCGCTGACAACAGTTGTTTGTTGTTTGTTCAAAGAAACTAAAATAGTTAATTTTTCATTATTTTTTGATTTTTATAGAAGTAATTATTTTCTGGAAACCAAGAAAGTGAGGAAGGTTCTATTTTTAATAACACCACTAAGTTTTCTACAAAAGTAGAAACTCGGCACCGTTTCATCAGTATTTTCCCCTCCAAAATTATACCAAACTAAGTTGGTATAAGTTTCACAAAATAATATATAAAGGTATTTTCGATATAAGACCAAGAGTGAAAGCTAATTTTAATATTGTTTTTAAAAATGTTCATACCTGGAATAAGCAAAACAATTTCTCAAAAGCGTCCATGAAAATGTGGGTTACATAAAACTGATCAGAAATTGCATTTTGATGAACATTCCGCGCTTGTTATACTGCGAGAACTTAGTCATATTTTATACGAATATACAGAAATTTAACAAGCATTACGATAGCGCAGGTTTAGGACCATCAAGTTTTAGAAAGAAAAGTCAGGAGTACTATTATTTACAAAATGTTATTTTCTTAAGCATGCATTTTAATATAAACACTTGTAACCAATTATTAATTGTATATATATCTTTGCCGAAGATGAGAATACTGGCAAGTTTTTCTTGGATTCAGTTTATTCCCTTGTTTTCGTGTTGGCATCCTCCTTTCATTCTCCTCGATATAATAGCAAACTTTGTTGTATAATATATATATATATTAATACTTTCGCTTAGAAAGCTGTTGCATGTATACATTGTTGATTTCGGCTGCTGTTTTTTGGCTTCATATTCCTAGTGTTTCGTGACTCTGATCTCAATGTCAGGGTATATGCATGTAGTACGCGTATCATATATGTATATATGAAAATATAGAGCTATAATGAATTCCGAGTTCCATTTGTGCGCTGAACATCAGCACATAGCACGCGAACTGTAATGGATTCAATTCCGCTAATGTCAATTTATGCAGAATATGTGATGAATTATATATTCACATATGTATTCATTCACGCTTTTGACCCTAATTTATTTTCGTTAAGGCCGTTGGTTCCACAACCCACGCGATTTGAAAAACCACGTGTTGCGTTGTTTGAAGCACGATAGGCAGGTGTGTCAAGAACTGCGATGTTTAACTTTTAACGCTAAATTATTTCCTTCTGTACATAATATACTGGTCGGTGCCTGCTCTTTCGAAGATGCTACAGTTATTAGTAGACACAAGTCGTTTATTTGCAGAGGTAAAAGCATAACGGCATCGAAACGAAAAAAATTTAGTAGACACGAGTCGTTTATTTGCAGATATAAAAGCGTAACAGCATCGGACCGAAAAAACTTAGTAGACACAAGTCGTTTATTTGCAGATGTAAAAGCGTAACAGCATAGGAACGAAAAAATTTAGTAGACACAAGTCGTTTATTTTAAAAGCATAACAGCATCGAAACAAAAAATTAGTAGTCACAAGTCGTTTATTTGCAGATGTAAAAGCATTACAGCATCGGAACGAAAAAATTTAGTAGACACAAGTCGTTTATTTACAGATGAAAAAGCGTAACAGCATCGAAACGAAAAAATTAGTAGACACAAGTCGTTTATTTACAGATGTAAAAGCGTAACAGTATCGAAACGAAAAAATATTTGTCACAAGTCGTTTATTTGCAGATGTAAAAGCATTACAGCATCGGAACGAAAAAATTTCGTAGACACAAGTCGTTTATTTACAGATGTAAAAGCGTAACAGCATCGGAACGAAAAAATTTATTAGACACAAATCGTTTATTTACAGATGTAAAAGCGTAAGAGCATCGAAACGAAAAAATTAGTAGTCATAAGTCGTTTATTTGCAGATATAAAAGCATTACAGCATCGGAACGAAAAAATTTAGTAGACACAAGTCGTTTATTTACAGATGTAAAAGCATAACAGCATCGGAACGAAAAAATTTAGCAACATCCATCAATCCGTTTCGGTGTCATAGATGTTGCAACAAAATTGCACATAACTGTATTTTAACTTGGACCTGTCACATTCGAAAGGTGATGGCATGCGCAGGGTGTTCTACCATTTGTGTATAAGTTTTCTATTACTACGCAGTATAAGTTGTCACATTTTCCACAAAATATCCAGCTAAATATCTATTTTACTTATGTTTAGCTTCTGAAATCAATTTATCCATTACACACTGTTTGCGCTCAGTCAGTCGCGATGCATTGTTAACTTTTCAGAAATATTTTTATTAAATGTGGCAGTGAAATATATAATTGTTGCTTGGAATTACCTCAGGTCAAAACAGACGGAGATTATACTAATTATAACACATGTAGTTGTATCTGCTACTTATTGTACGTTTAGAATGTTGTTGGTAAAAATTTTTTTGCCAAATATGTTAATTTTAAAATATGTAGTCATATGCTTCGTCCCCGGTTTACAATTTTAATCTTGTCGTAATCTCGTTTACGATTTTAATCTCGTCGTAATTAATTGTCTTTTAATCTTCATTTGAGTGTACTTGTTGATGGACACGGAGGGTCACAAACTCTTAAAAGTTGTTTCTATCGGCAAGGAAACATCAGCGTTGCTAACATCAATGCTCTACCGTGAGATATTACGGTTTTAAGTTTATTTTGTGGTGGGGAATGCGCTAAATAGAAGTACCCTAAGATTCGGTTTTAACCCAATTGCATTCAGATTTAAGACAAAGTATTTCTAAAATTTAAATCTATTATTATTAGCGAACGTAATAGAACATTGATTATTTTGAAACATATTATATGATACAGAGAAGGATACCAACGTGTTCAACTGCAGAAGCAAGAAAATACTGAAGAGGAAGACTAAAGGTGAATGCGTTTCTGGTGCGTTACACCAGACATATTATATAACAAATTATTGTCTAAGGACGTTAAATTGCTACTGTCACTAAATATCTGGGGATACGTACTTCGCCAATTAAAGCTAACAACACCAATAAATCCAGCAAAATGGGACCTCAACAAACCGGCACAACAAATGGTTCAAAAGAAAAACAAGTACGAACGCACGGCTCCCAGGGTTCAAAACAATCAACTGCTCAACGTCGCTCTATCCAAAATCCTGCAGCGCAGCTCAACACATCTGCAACCTCGATCACTACAAAGCCTGTTGGTTCAACCCTTTGCTGCGAATGTCAACGCGAGGGTGGAGACGACTGTTTCGCATGTGATAGCTGCGATGGGTGGATACACTACTCATGCACTGGTCTTAACGCACAAATCATTGCCACAATACAAGGAAATTCCTTTGTGCAAGTAGTTTGTAGCAGCTGTCAAAACATTTCACGGCGGACAACCCCTGTGGCTGCCGAACCGGACACCATTAATGCTCGTTTTAGCGCCATGCAAGCGCAAATGAATGAAATCACGTCATCAATTGCTGCGATTAAACACTCTTTAAATCCCGCAACTCAAACGGACAATGCCTCCACCATTGAACAATCACAACCGCTGTCTTTCGCAGAAGTTGTGGCAAGAAACATTGCTGATAGAACAAATTTCGGTCCCAATATCAATACAGCTGAGGGAGACCCACATCGCCGATGTCTGGTTATTAAGGGACTCACAGAAATTGATCACGATCACGACCTCAAAACAGCCACTGAAATTGTCCAGTATTTGGACCAGAGTGCTGCTGTGGAATCAGTCTTCAGAATGGGGACAATTGAATCGAAAAGGCAGCGACCTGAATCAGTTTCTAATTCAAAAAATTCAATTCCTCGACTGCTTAAAGTAAGATTGTACTCCTCTACCGTGGTGAAGTCTGTGCTGCGTGAAGCCCACAATCTGAAAAGCAGCGAACAGTGGAAAGGAATTTTTCTCCGGCGTTCAATGACAACCGAAGAGCGAATTCGTCTATCACTATTGTACAAAAAGGCTCAGAGTCTGAATTCCGAACTCAATAATGATCCCCGAAATCGCACCAAATATGTCGTTTTGAACGAAAAACTGTTTGTGTATAAGGGATGTTTTATGAATGACAACAACCTCGTTGGTGGCAAAAGGTATCCGGTAGAATATTCGTTTGAAGGAGTTGGTAGAAACATTTCAGTTAACGTAAACAGCTGTATGGCGGAGTCAAACCATTATTCTAGTTCGGAAAACTAGATATGGGGGCGAGTCGTACGCGTACAAATGCTTCTCCAATACCCTGCAAACTAGCTAATGCGCGAAGCTTAGCAAATAAAGTAACAATATTGGAGTGCCTTCTTAACAGTAGAAACTTTAAAATAATTGCTTTCTGTGAAACATGGTTACACGACGAATTTACAAACTCAATGATTAACTGTCCAGAGTTTTTAGTGTTCCGCAAAGATAGGGCAAAATCCCGTGGAGGAGGAGTTGCCATCTTTGTTCATTACTCTGTGAAATCATTGCCTGTTAATTGTTCTAACATAAATTTAGAGATTATATGCGTAGACTTGTATATACCAAATAAGCATAGATTAATATGTGTTTACAGACCTCCTAATAGCACTCTTGAATATACAGCAGATCTAATTGATCAGATGAACGAGCTTTGCCAAGTGAACTGCCCAATAACTCTATTGGGCGACTTCAATTTTCCTGAAATAAACTGGAGCTCGCTAACATGGCCTAGCTATGGCCAAGCTGCTATGTTTGCAGAATTTGCTATGGAAAAAGGTTTTACTCAATTGGTTCAGTTTACTACGCGGCGCGCAAACACGCTCGACTTAGTCTTAACAAATTCATTGTTGAATGTTAGCAATGTCTCACAAGGCGATATGTTTTCCGATCACATATCTATTGATTTCTATATTGTAGGTAATGCGACTGGTGAATCTAGGTCTTGTGTTGATATATATTATGACTATAGAAATGCTGATTACTCTGTTATTTCAGATCATCTGTCTCAGTATAATTGGGATTATATGTTTTATTCAGTGTTCAATGTGGAAAAGAAATGGTGTTTATTTTGGTCGGTAATTGTAGATGTTATTGAAACTTTTGTTCCAAAGAAAGTTAAAAAGCCCAAATTTAAGTACCCGTCTCACATTAGAAAAATGTTAAATCATAAAAATAAACTTTGGCATTTAGCCAAAAAGACACACAATTTTCACGAATATAAACTATTTAGCAAAAAATGCGTGAAAGTTATTGATAAATTCAAAAAATACCAAGAAAACCGTGTTATCAATAATTCTAATAGGAATTCAATTTTTAACTACGTAAATAGCAAATTGTACCGTAAAAGTACTGTAATGGCTCTGAAAGCACCTAACGGTACTCTTTGTGCCGATAACTCCACGTGCTGTGAAATTATGGCTGAAGCTTTTGCTTCTGTTTTTGTTTCTGATAACGACTCAGTAACTTGTGATGTTCATCCTGTGACCGAAAGCAAAATTTCATGGGTTTCTTTTAGCCCGCAAGTGGTATGGAAGGCATTGCATAAGCTCAAACCTAAGCATAGCAATACTCCTGATGGATTTAGTCAGTTTCTCTTAAAACAACTAAAAGATGCGATATCACTACCGCTTTCACATATTTTCGAACAATCATTTGTGCAGGGCGTTTTACCAAAAGCATGGTTACAATCTAACGTTGTGCCAGTATATAAAAAAAGGAGATTCATGTGAACCTTTGAACTATCGTCCTATTTTTTATAGTCTTGTTGTGGTAAAGTAATGGAAATTATAATATGTGATGCGCTAAAATCATATTTGCAAGAAAACAGCTTGATATCACCTGAGCAACATGGTTTTGTGTCTAAAAAATACACTTGTATTCAACTCTTGGAAATTGTACATGAGTGGTCGTTTGCTCTGGATTCTAAAAAGGATGTGGATATAGTATATATTGACTTTGCAAAAGCGTTTGGTAATGTATATCATGCTAAATTAATCCATAACCTGCCTTCGTTTGGTATTACTGGGACGCCACTAAGATTGTTATAAGCATTCCTAAATATCAGACAGTTAAGAGCGAAACTTGACAACACTTGACTAAACCAAGAAATGTAATATCTGGTGTACCACAAGGTAGCGTCCTCAGCCCCACTTTATAGTTGTTTTATATTAATGATGTAACATCTTGTTTAAGCAATGTTTCATTTAAAGTATTTGCTGATAATGTCAAAATATATATTACCTTTGATAAGAACGATAACTGTTCTCAGGTATCAATGCAAAACGCACTTAACCTACTGTCGAAATGGTCTTCCAATTGGCAGCTTGCCATATCACCATCAAAGTGTGGAGTTTTGCATCTTGGTAAAAATAATCCAAAAGTACACTATAGTATAAATGGCATTGACTTGCCCACTTTGTATCAAGTAAAAGATTTGGGTGTAATAGTTAATTACGATCTAAAATTTCAATCTCATATAAATGCAATCATTTCCAAGGCGTATCATATTACTAACATGTTATTTCGTTGCTTTATAAACTGTAACCCACATGCCGTACTGCCTTATTGTAAATATTATATTTGGCCTCTTTGGAATAGTCATCGTCAGTCTGGTCAGCCACATTCCTAATGAAGATAAAAGAACGCATGAAGAGATATTTTACTCGAAGACTCAATTATAGAAACAACGGTGCTCCTATAAGTTACAAAGAAAACGCCTAAGACGTTACAACCTTGAACCATTAGAGTTGCGGCGTCTCGCGAGCTGACCTATCTGCATGATTTATAAATGTCTGAACGGAGATGTAAATGCTTGTCAAAACCTTTTCATTGTCTCGCAAAATACTAGTACACGAGGAAACGGTAAAAAACTGGTAAATCGTAAGTGGAACACCAATACAGCAAGAAATAACTTTGTTCTACGGCATGTTGATATATGGAACTGTTTACCTAGCTCAGTCGTATGTTCAGCGAATTTAAGAACTTTTAAGAATCATTTGGAAAAGGACATCAACTTGAATCGATATCTCTACTATAACCGGAACTTAGGTTAGATGTAAGAGTAGGACTCGTCCCCCTTT